>PVKM010000431.1:0-74451 GCA_004027735.1 Carollia perspicillata
AAAAATCTAAATATATGACTCCATTGCCTAAAACCTTACAAAGACTAATTATAATTATAATATAAACTTGAACCCCTTAATATCACCTATACAGTCCTAGAAAATATATCTCTTACTTGCTCTTTTGACATCATCACCTGCCACTCACTACTTACTCTGCTGTAGCCACTCTGCTCTTTTTGGCATTCACTGTTCATCTCAGGGCCTTGCTGTCACTCTTTCCACCAAGAACTCTCTTCCCATGGATGATAACTTCTTGCCATTTAGAAATGAGAACTTCCCTCATTTCTAACAATACTACCTTCTTGTGATCTTTCTTAATTACCCAATTAAAATTTTCAATTTCCCTCTCCTGTTACGTTAGTTTGTTTTTTAATTATCTTTTACTGTTGTTCAATTACAGTTTTCCCAATTTTCTCCCCATTACTCTTCCCTGCCCTACCCACCCTCCACCTGAAATGTGAAATGTTGAGACCAGGACTCAGTGCAGGTAGTTTATTTAGGAGTTGATTTCAGGAAACACAAATGAAGGCATGGGGGAGGTGAGGGAGGGAAGTAAACCTATAAAATATGTTTTAAATGAGAAGGTGGCTGCTCTGAGCACCTGGAGCTAAAAATAAATCCTTCTGGGAAACTCTAGGAAACTATGGAACACACCTTAGAATTGTTCTGACAGAGGAGGCAGCTGTGGTATTTATATGCTAACCCTCACCCTCCATTGGTTGTGTATTGAGATGAACTCCGCCCCCTGCACTTTTCTGAATTATACCTGTGCATACATACTACTGTGGCTCCAGAGAAAGCCCCCAGGGCAGAAAAATAGAAATGTGCAGTTGCTTGAGGCTTCAAGTGAGGATTCCACCATAATTGCAGGTAAATTCAAAGGTAGGCCAAGGAGATAAAGGGCAGAACTTTAATAGCATTGCACTCCTCTGTCCCCCAAACATACATACACATTACATGTCTATACAACTTGTCAATTATCAGCACATCTCTGTATCTTCTCATATATAATTATGAAAGTTACCTTACATATTTGCTGGCTTGTTTATGTTTGCTCTCCCCACAAGCAATGTGAATTTCATGAAAACAAGGCCCTTGTGTTTCTTATTCCCTGTGATTTCCTGAGTGCCTTGGACAGTGATTGGAATGCACACAGCAAATATCTTTTAAATGAAGGAAAGGGAAAGGTTCTCTGCAAAATTTTGTCATAAAAACAAAGGTCATTTTCTATAGAATTCTAAATTAAGGTCTACCTTATCATTTTCTTATAAGTCTATGATTTTCCTTTTTTTTTTTTTTTGGTGGGAACCTCAGCTGTGCTTTCTAAACCATGACTGTCTTGCATTATTTACTACTATACATGTCAGCAGATTTTTGTGCAGCTGGTGATACTTCTTCTCAAAAAATGCTATCTACCAGCCATATCAATCAGTAAGTGACAAGGTATATATATAGAAAAATGTCTTTACATTCAAGGAACATGTAAACATGCACATTGACTGCATACAGCTGTCACAAGAAAGAGCTGAGTGCTGTACATACAGGAAAGTCAAATGAAACTGAGATATGAGAGAAAGAGAAAGAGAATGTGAATATCGTTACAATGATAGGAGTAATTGATCCTAAGTAGGTTCTGGCTTATAAGACATAAAAGAAAAGTATATTTTACATAAAATTTTGAAGGTGCATAAGGGTATAGGTTTATTTAAAACACATCAGGAGAAAGTTCAGAGGTGAGCGAAGGTGTGTTGAATATGAGGCAGATATTTTAATGTTAATTGTGGAGAGAACAAACTGGGTATTGTGGCTAGAATGGGTATTGATGCTGTGACTCACAATTAATCAGCTAAGCTCTTTAGACAAAAATACAGATGTTGGTAAATTCTTAAACCCATGAAATGGTCCAGCTTTTTAGATAACCTTAGTAAGGCTGATAATAGGTGTGAGTTCAGCACCTATAGCTTTGCCCCCTCTTAAAATCACTACTATGATTTTTTTATGATGAATTGTTACAGTGACTCATGTCTTCAGCAGAAGACTCCTTCCTAGAGGGGACTATACCTCATGATTATCTGGATTGGTATGGTGACTTAAACGAAGGCTATTTCCATGCTATCACAAAAGGTAGGAGTTCCTTCTTTCTTTCTGCTGTGTAGTATTTATTCCATTGTGTAAATTTACCACAGTTTTTTGTTCCACTCATTTGTTGATGGGAACTTAAGCTATTTCTAGCACTTGGTTATTGTAAATAGCACCACTTTGAACATAAGGGTGCATAGGTTCTTTTGAATTGTTGATTAGGGATTCTTAGGATAAAACTGGAGTACTATGCTAAGTGAGATAAGCCAGGCAGTGAAAGACAAATACCATATGATCTCACTTATACGAGGAATCTAATGAACAAAATAAACTAACAAATAAAATAGAACCGCAAACACGGAAACATGGAACAGACTGCAATTGACTGGGGGTGGGGGAGGGAGGATAATGATGGAAAGAAAGGGAAGCAATTAAACAAAGAATATGTATGAATGACAGATGTGGACAACAGGGTGGGGATTGACTGTGGGAGCTGGGTTTGGGATGGGCGGAGGAGAGCAAAGGGGGAAAAGTTGGGACAACTATAATAGAATAACAATAAAATAATTTTAAAAACAAAGGCTATTCTGAAGCAAACTCTAGTATCTTATTGATTAAAGTACATAATTGCAGTTTTTGCCAATCAGTCCTCAGCTTTATTCCTTACTTTTGTTTCCAGATCAATCTTTAAATCTTCTGCTTTTAATGCATGAAAGTATTTGATATACAACTTCTGCAGAAAGAAGAAAAACTGGGATAAATACCTTGAAATGTTTTCTTGTAATATTTTATAAATCATTCACAGTTGAGATGGTTGGTAATGTGCCTAAAAGGAAAATGTGAACAATTCTTAAGAGACACTAACCAGCCAATATTTTAAGTTATTTCTGTCCACATACATGGTAGTTTATTTAAAGCATGAAAATATAAGCAATTCTAGGAAAAGGAATAATTTTACTATATCCTTTTTTATTCCATTGGCATTAATAGCCACTGTGTCTGTGTAGGAGCTCCTCTTTACATACATGTGAAGTATTGATGCACAGTGTGTAAACCATGGTATAATCAAGCATAAAGGCAACTCAAATAGATTTTAGTATCCACCATATTACAGCATGACCTGTTTTATAATATCACTACAGATGGAAGGGGAAACCACTGTAATCTGCACTCTTGCTTGATGGACTCTTTTAATCCAGGGAATTCCATGTTTGAGAAAGAACTAAAATACAACTGAAATAAAATACAACTGAGTTAAAAAAAACACCACATTTTCAGAGAACAGCTACAGATATTAATAGAGGGAGGGGGAACAAGAAATTTCAGGGGCGCTCAGCGTGGAAAGCCATTGGTCCTGAATTGCTCAGGTAACACATAGGTTCTAATAATTGAGAATAGCACCAAGTTTAATAATGGAAGTTGATAATAAATGTATGAAATTAGATGCTCCATTGACATCTAAACCCTCAACAAGACAGTTCTTTCAACTGTTGGCATTGCTGAACTGGGATTGGTTTTTTGCAGTCATCCTCAAAACTGAAAATCACAACATGATAATGTAATTTTTAGAGAGGAGGGGATAGGCATAGTAAAAGTTATACATGGAAAGAGAATGAAGTGAAAATTGGAGGGTAGGAGGTGGTAGTGGGTTAGGTGGGGGACAATAGTGGCAGGAAAATGGACACAACTGTTCTTGAACAATAATAAAAACTGTTACATAGAGAAACTAACTAAAAACAAACAAACAAACAAACAAACAAATAACATTTGAGAGCTATAGTAATAAAAAAAGAAAGGGCAATACTGGGATATAGGAAAGAAAAAAGGGAGGGAAAGAGGGAGAGTGGAAGTAAAAAAAGAACTAATATTCTTGGGATGATTATTAACTTTTGTGCTCACTGCTTGGTATTTTGTAGAAAAATACCTTGATGGCCTTTTCCCTGTTTTTCCCCATTATCCCTTCCCCCCACCCCTCTGGTTAGTGTCAGTTTGTTCTTTATTTCCATGTCTCTAGTTACATTTTGCTTGCTTGTTTGTTTTGTTGATCAGTTTCCCCTTATAGGTTAGATCATATGGTATTTATCTTTCACCATTTGGCTTGTTTCACTTAGCATAATGCTCTCCAGACCCATCCATGCTGTTGTGAAGGGTAGGAGCTCCTTCTTTCTTTCTGCTGTGTAGTATAACATTGTGTAAAAGTACCATAGTTTTTTGATCCACTCATTTACTGATGGGCACTTAAGTTGCTCCCAGAGCTTGATGTGTTATTTATTTGTCTATAATTGCACTCCTCTACAAGTTATGTATCCCCCGTGTCCAAAATAGATTTTGACTCATTGAAGACATCCAGGGGACATTTTCTACATAAAGATTCCAAAAAATAGGATTTTTTTCTGCAGAAAGGGGAGTAATTGAAGTGTGCGGTGCTGGTAGTAGGGAGTGGCAAGCAAAGAATTATTGCTCCAAAACAACTAAAATTCTGAGTAATTTTATTGTCTTTTACTTAAAGATTGTTTTCATATTCATGATATCCACAGTCATTTTCTAGGTTCTATTATCCCTGTAACAACAAGGTACATTCTTATCTAGGCTCTAGATATTATTAATTCAATTTAAATGTTTACAGCATCATTTCATATTTTTAAAATTTATCTGTCTCCATCATTAATTAAGAAGGTAGTTGAAAATAGAATCTGTTCCTCCTTTTTTAAAAAAATGACATCTTCTTGGATGTTGTGTCAGTTAAAATGCCACCAATAATGAATGAGAGTGTTTTTTTTTATTTAATTATTTTGTTCTTTTTTCACATTTTTTTTGTAATTGTTCAAGTACAGTTTTTTGCCTCCCCCTGCCAAGAATGCTTTTTCAATGAGTAACTTTTGCATCTTGTCAGGGGAAAAAATGCCAAATGAAGATGCATTTAGACGCAACAGTTAGATTAAGGAGACAAATACAATTTGTATAATTTGACAAATGAGAAAATAATAAAGGTGCTTTCAGAATAACCATTCTATTTTTACGTAAGTATAATTTGAGTGAAATTAATGAATTTGCATTTGAGAATGTTGGCTTTTTATTCATAAACAAAATGCAATTCAATCCTAAGTAGTCAAAAGCAAAAGTCTTGCTTAAAATTTACATTCCAAGGGATAATTCAACCCCCTTATTTTACTTTGTCACTTTGAACTAAGCTCCTTACATGAATCAAATCAATGCTTTACAAACCTTTGAATGTGCTGAGTAAACCTGGCCTGTTGTATTACAACTACTGTATAAATTCTACATGAGTTGTTTGTAACCTACTTTGAGCTAAATTCTAATTTCTACTTCCTTGTTTCTTATTATTGATAATTGCATCTTGCCTATCAATATGTTTCTCACTTATGCCCTTGCTATAATAAATAAATATTTAGTAATTTCTCTCTTATATAAGGCATTTGACAGTTAATTGTATAGTCTAAGTGTCTTTCTGTAAAGAAATTTTGCTTGAATTGCTTATAGAATAATCTCCTTCTCAAGTTTGATCAATAAGCCTCTTGTTTTTTCTAATTAGTTATTATACTGACTCAAACATTTTACTAGAATCAATGCATTCTTTTCTATTTCAAATCTCTGTACCATACAGAGATCATGCAGTGATCTTACAATTTCATTTCCTGAACTCTGTCAGTCAGCTCTAACTAATCTATCTTTATAATTCATATCCACAACTCTGAACTATTTCTGTGCCTTCCGACCCAACCCTTTCAATCTCTGCTATCATTTTCCTAGTTTAAGAAGACTGGCAGTAAGCCTGATATTTCAAATATGATAGTACCTCCTTTTAATGGGACATACTTAATAATTTTGTTAAAATATACTTTGTGTTCTTTTTCCATTTTGTCCTTGGGCTTTGAATATATGATCTTTTGAGTGATCCATTGTTGATACACTAAACTAAATAAGTTATGAGTAATAAATCTGAAAATTTTGTGTGATTCAGTGTGACACTGTTGAGACTTATTAGTAACTGATGACAAATTATCAGATTACTATTATAGTTTATTACTTCTAAATTTATTTTATACTAATTCAGTAAAATTTTTTGTTTGTGTTATATAATTTTATCAGTTTAGACAAATGCATGGAGTCATATATCTACAACCAAAGGCACAATATAGAACAGTTCTATCAACTGAAAAAAAAGTTCTTTATTCTTTGCCTTCGTGGTCAACTCTTTCCCTGACCCTGAGTCCCCAACTATCACAGATCTATTCTCTATTCGTATAATTTTGTTTTTTTCTGGAATATCATATAAATACTATCACTTAGTTCATAGTCTTTTGACCTGGCTTTTTCAGTCAGTAAAGTGCATTTGAAATATCTCCGTGTTGTTGTATGTTATCAATAGTTTTTTTTTAAGTTTGATTGCTAGAATTCCACTACATGGATGTACTATAGTTTGTTTATCTATTTACTGGTTGAAAAACATTTGGGTTTTTCCCATGCTTTGTGATTATGAGTAAAGCTGTTATACACATCCACCTAGATGACATTGTGTAAACATTAAGTTTTATCTCTTTTGGAAAGAATTTGGATGTCTGGGCCACATGGTATAGGGACGTTAACTTTTATAAAAAATTTCTAAATTGTTTCTGCTTTGCAATGTGTGAATATTCAAGGTGCTTTGCATCCTTACTAGCAACTCATTTCTTTAGCCATTCTAATAAACATGTGGTAGTATTTCATGCTGGTTTTATTTGAATTCCTTTAATGACTGAGGATGGTGAACATCATTTTATCTACTTATTTGCCGTCTGCATACCTTCTTTGGTTGAGTGTGTATTCAAGCCTTTTGCCCATATTTTAATCAGGTTTTTAAAATTTTTTCTCATTGATGAGTTTTGAAAGTTTATTATATATTCTGGAACCAAGTTCTTTGCCACATATTTGATTTATGAATATGTTTGTCCTGCCTGTGGCTTGTCTTTTCATTCTGTTTAGAGTGTATTTTGCCATTTTAGGTTCCCTACCAATCTTTGGGGAAGGACACTGAGGCCATTGGAGAAAGCGAGGTCCATAGAATGGGTTTGAACCTCCCTCTATTTATGAACCCCAAAGATCCACATTCTTTTGGCAGTCCCCACACATCTACCAATTTGTTAAAAATTCCAGCTGAATTATTCTTAGGTTTTGGTCTAGTTAGTTACCCTATAACTGCAGGTCTACTGTAGCTTTAAGAAAAGTTACAAACTTTCAGTTTGTCTAGCTTTGGTGGTGGTTGTTATAAGGACAAGATAATGCTTTTCTAACTCTTTACTTCCCAAGTGGAAATCAGAATTCCTCTTGGTCAGTTTTTAATGTGCCTTTGCATTTACCTATGTTGGGAAAATATAATTAGAAGCAAAAGTCTGCAAATGCAGAAAACCTCTCCACAAGGGTAGAAGATAAAGAAAATGGTTCTACTGAATAAGCATTAAACTGGAATGTGGTGCACACTATATGCAATCTAAAAAGATTGCAAAGATAGAAATCTTACTCTTGTATGTAGTCAAGTTGATACAACTGATTATACACTTGTTCTCCAGATAAACAATAACTAGCTCTTAAATAAGAAGACTTGACAGAACCCCTTCTCACTCATTGATCATCCTAAATTCACCTGGTGAATTACAGTGACCATTTGTGTTTGGTAATTGTCTTTATTCAAAATAAAAAATAAATTTCTCATATCTTTATGACAGGAGATAGACTTGCAACTTGGATCCAGATGCCAACCAAATTAGTTTCCTATCCTCTCATGGAAACTGAGAGGTTGAATGCTATCTTCTTTGATGATTAGGTTTTAAAGACATGGCTCCCAGTCCCAGTCCTTTAGGAAACAGTCCTGGGTTGTAAAACAAGCAAGAGGCTTATATAGCTTTTGAAAAGATTTGCATACATTTCAAAGAGGGAGACAAAGTTCATATAATTACAAGACTTCTAGAAAAAATGCTATAAGAAAAAAAAGGGGAAGGGACTGTTTCTCTGCATCATGGAATTTTTTTTTTATTTTTCAAATATATTTTATTGATTACGCTCTTACAGTTGTCCCAATGTTTTTCCTTTTGCCCTCCTCCACCTGGTACCCCTGGTTCCTTGTAACAATTCTCCCCTTTAGTTCATGTCCATGGGTTGTGCATATACTGTAAGTTCTTTGGCTTCTCCATTTCCTATACTGTTCTTAACATCCCTGTCTATTTTGTACCTACCATTTATGCTTCTTATTCCCTGTACCTTTGCCCCCTATTCTCCCCCTTCCCCCTTCCCACTGATAACCTTCCCTGTGATCTCCATTTCTGTGATTCTGTTCCTGTTTTAGCTGTTTGTTTAGTTTGTTTTTGTTTTTGTTTATATTCAGTTATTATTAACTGGGTTTGTTGTCATTTTACTGTTCATATTTTTGTCTTCCTTTTCTTAGATTAACATTTAACATTTAACATTTCATATAATAAGGGCTTGGTGAAGATGAACTCCTTTAACTTGACCCTGTCTGGGAAACATTTTATCTGCCCTTCCATTCTAAATGAAAGCTTTGCTGGATAGAGTAATCTTGGATGTAGGTCCTTGCCTTTAATGACTTTGAATACTTCTTTCTAGCCCCTTCTTGCCTGTAAGGTCTCTTTTGAGAAATCAACTGATAATCTTATGGGAACTTTCTTTGTATTTAATTCTGATTTTCTCTTGCTGCTTTTAGAATTATCTCTTTTTTTTTACAATATTTTATTTATTTATTTTTAGAGAGAGGGGAAGGGAAGGAGAAAGAGTGGGAGAGAAACATCAATGTGTGGTTGCCTCTCATGTGTCCCCCATTGGGAAGCTGGCCCACAAACCAGGCATGTGCCCTGACTGGGAATCGAACCGGTGACCCTTTGCTTCACAGGCCTGCGCTCAATCCACTGAGCTACACCAGCCAGGATAGAATTATCTCTTTATCTTTAACCTTTGGCATTTTAATTACGATGTGTCTCAGTGTGGACCTTTTTAGGTCCAACTTGTTAGGAACTTGAATGTCTATTCCCTTCACCAAATTATTGAAGTTTTCTTTCATTATTTTTTTTTCAAAAAAATTTCAAATTTCTTGCTCTTCCCTTCTCCTTCTGGTATCCTTATGATTCAGATGTTGGCACATTTGGAGATGTCCAAGAGACTTCTTATTCTTTCTGCATTTTTTGAATGCTTGTTTCTTCATCTTGGTTGAAAGTTTATTTCTTCCTTATGTGCTAAATCATTTATTTGAGTTCTGGTTTCCCCCCCCTCTACTGTTGGTTCTCTATATATTTTTCTTTATTTCACTTAGTGTAACCTTCATTTCTTCCCTTATGCATTTGCCATACTCAATGATATCCTAAACATTCTTATCACCTATGTTTTGAACTCTGCATTTGATAGGTTGGCTATCTCCATTTTGCTCAGTTCTTTTTCTGGAGTTTTGACCTGTTCTTTTATTTAGGCCATATTTCTTTATCTCCTCAATTTGGCAGTCCCCTTTGTTTGTTTCTGTGTATTGGGTAGGACTGCTGTGACTCCATCTTGACACATGTGTTATGTTATAAGGGGCACAGCCTTAGGTATTCTCCAGGGTGGGACAAACTGCTTCATTACTTTGTGGCACTGTATGTGGAGGAGGTATGTGAGAGGGAACAATGCCACTTGCATGCCTTTCGCCACATTTCCAGTCACTTTCCCCACTTCTTGTATGTAACCGGCACCCTTCCAGTTGAATCCCAGAGTGGGTTGCTTTGTGTACGTTCTAGGGCCATGCAGTTCCTTTAAACAGACTCACCTGAGGGACTGGCAGTGTCTTCTCTTGCCCCAAACCCCACTGGGTTTTACAGCCAGAGGTTATGAGGCTTTATTTCCTGGTGCTGGGACCCTGGCTGTGTGGTTTGGCCTGGAGCTGGGATTGTTTGCTCCCCAGGTGTCTCTACTGCTTTTTATTGGCCACAGGTGAATGTGGGACCACCCATTCTACTGGCTGCCACCACCACTGCCTCCACTGCTGTCACAGTGCATCCTCTCCACCCCATCTCTTTTCCCACCTGGATGAATATTTCTTCTTTAAATCCTTGGTTGTTGGACTCCCATACAGTTGGATTTTCTGGCAGTTCTGGTTGTATTTTGTTTTGAGATTAGTAGTCATCCTTCTTATGGTTGTGCAAGAGGCAAGGTATGTCTACCTATGCCTCCATCTTGATTGAAGTCTGATTATTTTCTTATTTTTCATCTATATTTCTCCCTTATACCTGCCACATCGAGAACACTTAGCCCACAGAACAGTTTACACAACGTATATTTAAATACTTTAATTTCCAATATCGCTAGCTATCAGAGATATGCAAATTAAAACTACAATGAGATACTACTTCACACCGGTGAGAATGGCCATCATAAACAAAGCAACAAACAACAAGTGTTGGAGAGGTTGCGGAGAAAAGGGGACCCTAGTACACTGTTGGTGGGAGTGCAGACTGGTACAATCCCTATGGAAAACAGTATGGAATTTTCTCAGAAAACTAAAAATGGATGTGCCTTTTGACCCAGCAATTCCACTGCTAGGATTATACCCTAAGAACCCAGAAACACCAATCAAAAAAAAATCTATGCACCCCAATGTTCATAGCAGCACAATTTACAATAGCCAACTGCTGGAAGCAACCTAGGTGTCCATGAGTAAATGAATGGATCAAAAAACTATGGTACATGTACACAATGGAATACTATGCAGCAGAAAGAAAGAAGGAGCTCCTACCCTTTGCCACAGCATGGATGGAACTGGAAAGCATTATGCTAAGTGAAATAAGCCAGATGGTGAAAGATAAATACCATATGATCTCACCTTTAACAGGAAGCTAAGCAACAAAACAAACAAGCAAGCAAAATATAACCAAAGACATTGAAATAGAGAACAGGCTGACAGTAACCAGAGGGGAGAGGGGAGGGAATTTCAGGGGAAAAGGGGAATGGATCACAGGAACAAGTATTAAGGACACATGGACAAAAACTAAAGGGGGTGGAAATGGGAGGGTGGTGGGGAGCACTAGGGAGGTGGACTGGGATGGGAGTAAAAGACAGAAAACTGTACTTGAGCAACAACTAAAATAAAAAATTAAAAGAAAAGGAAAATAAATAAATACTTTATTTCCCCCAGCCATCTCCACCTCCCTCCCCTGATTCTATCCCCCTTGGTTTTGTTCATGAGTCATTTATAGTTGTGTGTGTGTGGGGGGACTGGAGTGGGGTAAATGCAGACAACTATACTTGAACGACAATAAAATAATTTTTAAAAATGCTTTAAATTATTTGAATTTTAACCATCCTGTGAGGTAAGCCAGAAAGTAATTATTTCTATTTGTCCAAATTAGTAGATGAGGAAATTAAGACAATGAGAAGCCAGTTGAGTTGTCCAGTTGCACACTTCTAAGAAGAAATAAAACAGTCCTGTCAAATCCAGCTTCTCTGGAATCATCTCTAGTCCTAACACTCTGGGCTGCCTTCTCAGAAGATTATTGGCTGTCAATAACCCCAAATTTATGTTTATGAACAAAGAGTAAACATTTACACAGTCTGCAGGTATCAACAAACTTCTAGGATATATAATCTAGCCGTAGTAAATGCACTCTTTTTACTTTAATATTTTTTATTGTAGCTCAAGTACAGTTTTCTGCCTTTTCCCCCAACCCCTCCCCACCACTCCAGCCCTCCCCAACTCCCTTCCATGTTTCCACCCCCCCTTGTTACTGTCCTTATATCCTTTATAATTGTTCCTGCAAACCATTCACCCTTTTCTCCTGTAATCACTGCCTTCTCCCCTCTGGTCACTGTCAGCCTGTTCTCAATTTCAGTGTCTTTGGTTATATTTTGCTTGCTTGTTTGTTTTGTTAATGAGGTTTCTGTTAAAGGTGAGATCATATGGTATTTGTCTTTCACCACCTAGCTTACTTCACTTAGCATAATGCTTTCCAGTTCCATTCATGCTGTCACAAGGGGTAGGAGTTTCTTCTTTCTTTCTGCTGCATAGAATTCCATTGTGTACATGTAGCATAGTTTTTTTTTAATCCAATCATTTACTGATGGGCACTTAGGTTGCTTCCAACACTTTGGTTAGTGTAAATTGTCCTGCTATGAATATTGGGGTCCATAGGTTCTTTTGTATTGGTGTTTTGGGACACTTAGGGTATAGTCCTGGCAATGGAATTGCTGGGTCAAAAGGTAGTTCCATTTTTAGTTTTTTGAAGAAATTTCATACTGTTTTCCATAGTGGTTGTACCAGTCTGCAATCCCACCAAAAGTACACTAGGGTTCCCTTTTCTCCACAACCTCTCCAACACTTGTTGTTTGTTGCTTAGTTTATGATGGTCGTTCTCAATGGTGTGAGGTGGTATCTCATTGTGGTTTTAATTTGCACCTCTCTGATAGCTAGCAATACTAAGCATCTTTTCAGATGTCTCTGGACCCTCTGTATGTCCTCCTTGGAGAAGTGTCTGTTCAAGTCCTTTGCCCATTTTTCAATCAGGTTGCTTATCTTCTTAGAAGTGGAGTTGTGTGAGTTCTTTATATATTTTGGAGATCAAATCCCTGTCTGAGGTATCACTGGCAAATGTGTTTTCCCATACAGTTGGTTCTCTTTTTATTTTAATACTGTTTTCTTTAGCCATGCAGAAGCTTTTTATTTTGATGAGATCCCACTTGTTTATTCTTTCCTTTATATCCCTTGCGCTAGGTGAAACATTAGTAAAAATGTCGCTGCATGAAATATCTGAGATTTTCCTGCCAATGTTCTCCTCTAGGACTTTAATGGTGTTATGGCTTATATTTAAATCTTTTATCCACCTTGAGTTTATTTTTGTGGTTGGTGTAAGTTGGTGCTCGAGTTTCATTTTTGCATGCAGCTGCCCAGCTCTCCCAACACCATTTGTTGAACAGGCTATCTTTACTCCATTTTATGCTGCGGCCCACTTTGTCAAATATTAATTGACTGTAGAGACTTGGATTTATTTCTGTGCTCTCTGTTCTGTTCCATTGGTCTATCTGTCTGTTTTTATGTGAGTACCAGGCTGTTTTGATTACAATGTCCTTCTAATACAGTTTGATACCAGGTGTTGTGATACCTCCTGCTTTGTTCTTCTTTCTCAAAATTGATGTGGTATTTGGGGTTGTTTATGGCTTCATATAAATTTTTGAAGTGTTTGTTCTATATCTGTGAAATATGTCATTGGTACTTTAATAGGTATTGCATTGAATATATAAATTGCTTTGGGTAGTATGGACATTTTGATGATGTTAACTCTTCCAAGCCATGAAAATAGTACATGTTTCCATTTGTTTTTGTCTTCCTTAATTTCTTTCTTCAATATTGTATAGTTTTCTGAGTAAAGTTCTTTCACCTCCTTGGTTAGGTTTATTCCTAGGTATTTTTATTTTTCTTGTTGCTATATCAAAAGAGATTTTTTCCTGATTTCTGCTTCTGAAGTTTCATTGTTGGTGTACAAAAATGCCTTTGATTTCTGAGTATTGACTTTATATCCTGTTATTTTGCCAAATTCCTCTATTAGGTTGAGAAATTTTTTGTGGAATGTATAAGATTTTCTATGTACACTATCAAGTCATCTGCAAACAATGACAGTTTTGTTTCCCCCTTTCCAATTTGGATGCCTTTTATTTCCTTTTGTTTTCTGATTGTTGTAGCTGAAACTTCCAATACTGTGTTGAATAGAAGTGGTGAAAGTGTGCAACCTTGTCTTGTTCCTGATCTTAGTGGGAAAGATTTTAGTTTTTGCCCATTGAGTATGAGGTTGACTGTAGGCCTTTATAATATTGAGGAATGCTCTCTCTATTCCCACTTTGCTGAGTGTTTTGAACATAAATAGGTACTGTACTTTATTAAATGCTTTTCCCATATGCATTGATGTGATCATGTGATTTTTGTCTTTGCTTTTGTTTATGTGATATATTACATTTATTGATTTGCAAATTTTGTACCATCCTTGCATCCCTGGGATGAATCCTACTTGATCATGGTGTATGATCTATTTAATGTATTGTTGGATGCGGTTTGCCAATATTTTGTTGAGGATTGTAGTGTCTATGTTCATCAATGATATTAGACTGAAGTTTTCTTTCTTTGTTGTGTCTTTATCTGTTTTTGGTTTAGGATGATCTGGCTTCATAAAAAGTGTTTGGGAGTCTTCCATTTTCTTGGGTTTTTTGGAATAGTTTTTGAAGCATAAGGATTACCTTTTCCTGAAGTGCTTTGTAGAATTCTCCTGTGAAACTGTCTGATCCAGGGCTTTTGTGTGTCAGGAGTGTTTTAAAAATTATTTATTTATCTTTAGAGGGGAAATGAAGGAGAGAGGTAGAGAAATATCAATGTATGGTTGCCTCTCATATGTCCCCTGCTGGGAACTGGCCTGCAACCCAGGCATGTGCCCTCACTGGAAATAGAATCGTGATCCTTTAGTTCACAGGCCCGCACTCAATCCACTGACCTACACTAGTCAGGACAGGAATTTTTAAAAAAGATTTTATTTATTTATCTTTAGAGGGGAAGGGAAGGAGAGAGGGAGAGAAGTATCAATGTATGGTTGCCTCTCATGCATCCCCCGCTGGGAACTGGCCTGCAATCCAGGCATGTGCCCTGACTGGGAATTGAACTACGATCGTTTTGTTTGTAGGCCCACGCTCAACCCACTGAGCTATGCCAGCCAGGGCAGGACAGGAATTTATTTTATTATTGATTTAATTTTGTCTGCTGTTATTGGTCTGTTTAGGCTTTCCACTTCTTCTTCATTGAGTTTTGGAGGATTGTATTTTTCTTGGACTTGGTCCATTTTACCCAGGTTTTCAAATTTCTTGGCATATTATTATTCACAGTAATTTTTTACAATCCTTTGTATTTATGTGGTATCAGTTATAATCTCCCCTCTTTCATTATGCATTGTGTTTATTTGGGTCCTCTCTCTTTTTTTTTCTTGTAGAGTCTGCTTAAGTGCTTGTTGATTTTGTTTTTCTTTTCAAAGAACTAGCTCTTGGATTTATGGATCCTTAGAATTGTGCTTTTAACCTCTATGTCATTTAATTATGCTCTGATCTTGGTTATTCCCTTCCTTCTCCTTGCTCTGGGATGTCTTTATTGTTGTTCTTCAAGTTCTTGTAGGTGTACAGTTAGGTTGTTTATTTCAAGTGTTTCTATTGTTTAAGGTAGGCCTGTATTGCTAAGAACTTCCCTCTCAGGACTGCCTTTGCTGTGTCCCATAAGTTTCAGATTGTTTTGAGGTCATTTTCATTTGTTTCCAGAAACTTTTTTATTTCTTCCTTGATCTCCATTTTGACCCTTTCACTATTTAATAGCATGCTATTCAATCCCCACAAGTTTGAATGTTTTTGAGTCTTTTCTAGAGGTTGGTTTCTAATTTCAGTCCCTTGTGATCAGAGAAAATGCTTGACATGATTTCAATTTTCTTGAGTTTGTTGAGGATTGCTTTGTGTCCTATCATGAGGTCTATCTTTGGAAATGTTCCATGTGCATTTGAAAAGAATGTGTATTTTGCTTCTTTGGGATGCAAGGCTCTAGATATATCAGTTAAGTTCATTTGATCTAGGACATTGTTCAGTGCTGCAATATCTTCGTTGACATTTTGTTTGGAAGATCTATCCATTTTTTGCAGTGAGTTTTTTAAATCCCATACTATTCTCATGTTGCTGTCAATATCTTTCTTGAAGTCCTCCAAGATTTCTTTATGTATTTTGGTGCTCTTATGTTGAGTGCATATATATTTACAATGTTTATGTCTTCTTGATGGATTCTTCCCTTGAGTATTATGAGTGACCTTCTGGGTCTCTTTTTATGGCTCTTTTATTGAAGTTTATTTTGTCTAATATAAGTATTGCTACCCTGGCTTTTTTTCCTGTCCATTTGCTTGGAAAAATTTTTTCCAGTCCTCCCCTTTTAGTCTGTATATGTATTTTGTTCTGAGGTGGGTCTCTTGTAGGGAGTATATGTTTGGGTCATGCTTTCTTATCCATTCTGCTATTCTATTTCTTTTGATTGGGACATTTAATCCATTTACATTGAAGGTTATTATTGATAGGTACTTATTTATTGTCATATTTTCATACCTGAGTTCCTCTCTGTCTCACTCTTTTTACTCCTTTTCTTAAAGCAGTCCCTTTAGCATCTCTTGCAGACCTGGTTTGGTGGAGGTGTATTCTTTTAGATGTCTTTTGTCTGGGAAGCTCCTTATTTGCCTTCCATCTTAATCGAGAGCCTTGCTGGGTACAGTAGTCTTGGATCCAGGCCTCTGGTTTCCATTACTTAGAATATTTCTTGCCACTCTCTTCTGGCTTGGAGCATTTCCATTGAGAAGTCAGCTGTTAGCCTTATTAGGCCTCCCTGATAAGTTACTTCCTAATTTTCCCTAGCTGTCTTTAAGATTCTCTCTTTGTCTTGGAACTTTTTCATTTTAATTATGATGTGTCTTGAAGTGGGCCTCTTTGGGTTCCTCTAGATTGGGAGTCTCTGTGTTTCCTGGATTTGCATGGCTTTTTTCTCTCATCAAATTAGGGAAGTTTTCCATCATTACTTTCTCAAACAGGTTTTCTATCCCTTGCTCTTCTTCTCCTTCTGGTATCCCTATTATATGGATATTATTACACTTCATGTTGTCCTGCATTTCTCTTGATCGTCTTCTTTGTTTCTGGGTCTCCTTTTCTTTTCTTGCTCTTTTTGGGTGTTTCTTTCTACCTTGTCCTCCAGCTTCCTGATCTGATCCTCTGCTTCATCTATACTGCTCTTGATTCCTTGTATTGTGTCCTTCAGTGCAGAAATTGTGTTCTTCATTTCCTCTTCTCCCTTGTTGATAGTTTCTATTTCCTTTTTCATGTTCATACATTTTGCAGTGAGTTCATTGTAGGTTCCATGTAGAGTTCGGTAATTCTCTGTGAGCTCATTGAGCTTCCTGATAACCATTGCCTTGAAATCTATATCTAATAGTTGACTTGCCTCTATTTCATTTAGCATTCTTTCTGAAGCTTCCTCCTTTCCCTTCATTTGGGGATTGTTTCTTTGTTTTCCCATTGTTTGTGAGACTCTTTCTGTTAGCCTTTGCTTCTTAAATTGATCCGTTCTGACTCCCTGCATTTATGATGTGAACTGCTATGGTAGAAGATCTGTGAAATTCAGTGGTGCAGTTTCCTTGATCTCCTGAGCTCGCTGATTTTGGGCTGTAGTTTATGTTGGCTCTCTGTATGCCTTTGGGTTTTGATTGTTGCTGGGTCTTTCTTTGGTGGGTCCTTCCCTCCAGCTGGTTAACTGAGGGTCACTCCATTCACCATGTCTTGTATTCTGTTGTGCAGCTGTGGACAGGTTGTGCTAAAGCTGGTTCTTCCATGTGTATAAGGTTTTGAGGATTCTCTCTTGCTCTTGTTCAGTTGTTTGTTTTGAGTAACTTCTCCACTATTTAGTTGTATTTCCAGATAGATCCTGGGTTGAGTTAGTATGGCTTCCACTCCCTCCTTCACCTTCTTCTGTTGTTATCTGTTGGTGTTTCCTTTCTTGGTGAGTTTCCTCTTCCAGCAAGTATACTGGTGTTCACAGCTCCCACCTACTCTTTTTTGTGATCAGTTGGAGGGTGAAACCAAAATGGTTTAAGACAGCGGGAGTGTATTCTATGGTATTTAAAGTACTGATTTGTAGAGAATAGATAGGGGATCCTTTGGATGTTTATAGTGTTAACTCTAAACACTGTGTTATTTAACCCAACTAGCCACTTTTTAGAAAGGGTGGAAAAAAGACAAGACTCTTGTTAGGGGCAGGGAAGGATTGTGAGTTGAATCTAGAAAGTAGGGAGCTTATGGTGGGTTAGATTATGAGGGAAAGTGAGAGTGAAGAATAAGAGAGAGATGTAGTGTCGGAGAGAATAGAGTTAATCACGACAGTAATAAAGTTCAGGATACAGTGAAGTGAGCTAATATTAGGGAGGGATGTTTTTAGTATTTGCAATTGTATGGAACAGCAATTATTTACAATAATAATGGAGCAACAATCATAACAGTGAAACAATGCCATTTAACAAACTATGTGAAGAAGACTAAACAGAAAGAAGAGAAATACAAAAATAGTAATAAAATAAAAGATGTAAGAATAATGAAAAAATAATAATACAAATATGCAATAACTTGTAGTTCTCTGGAGTAGCAAAGTGAAGTTTGTCTCACTGTCTCAGTTGTTGGGATGACCCCTCTTGGGTCCAGCTCTGATCTTTTCACAGCTCCAAGTTTTATTGTCTCACTTGTGGAAATTTAAAAAAAAAAGAGGGAAGGATGGAAGAAAGAATAAAAAAGGAAAGGAAAGGAAGGAAGGAAGGATAAAAGAAAAAAAGAAGAAAAGGAAGAAGGAATTTTAAAAAATTAGAAAAAAGAAGGAAAGAACAAGGAATACAAAAGGAAAGGAAGGAATAGGAATAAAAAGAGAAAGAAGGAAAGAAAGGAAGAAAAGAATTACTTTTTTTAAAAAAAGCCTTCTGCTGGTTTTAAACAGGCCATGCCAGTTTTTTTTAATATATTTTATTGATTATGCTATTACAGTTGTCCCATTCCCCCCCTTTATTCCCATGTACCCTGTACATACCCTCCCACCCACATTCCCCCACTTTAGTTCATGTCCATGGGTTGTACATATAAGTCCTTTGATTTCTACATTTCCCATACTATTCTTACTCCCCTGTCTATTTTCTACCTACCATCTATGCTACTTATTCTCTGTATCTTTTCCCCCTCTCTCCTCCTTTCACTCCCCTGTTGCTAAACCTCCATTTCTGTGGTTCTGTTCCTGTTCTAGTTGTTTGCTTAGTTTGTTTTTGTTTTTGTTTTAGTTTTAGGTGTAGTTGTTAATAATCGTGAGTTTACTGTAACATTGCTCCCTGTTGGACTCCTGCCCCACATACAGCATCACAACCCAGCTACTAGGTTGCCCTACCCTGGTGAACATCTAAGGCTCTGCCTCTTAGTATGTAACAGGCACATCAAGACAAAAAAAAATGGCCCAAACCAAACAATAGATCAAAGCTCCAGAAAAAATACAACTAAGCAACGAAGAGATAGCCAACCTATCAGATGCACAGTTCAAAACACTGGTAATCAAGATTTTCACAGAATTGGTTGAATTTGGTCACAAATTAGATGAAAAAATGAAGGCTATGCTAAGTGAAATAAAGGAAAATGTACAGGGAACCCATAGTGATGGGAAGGAAACTGGCGAAGCCAGTTTTGCTGGCCTTCCTGGCTGCAGCAGGTTGAAGAGGGTTTGGTTTTGCTTTTCTCCCTTCTTGAGCCACACTCTTTGCAGTTGCCCAGACTCGAGCCCAGTTTCTCAGTGCACTGTCAGGATCCCAGTGCCCTTCTGAACCCAGCCTAAGCCTTCAGTCCACCAGTTGCACTGTCCTTAAGGTGCACCAATTAAGGGCAACTCACACACCACCTTCTTGTTCTTTGCTGTCCTAGATGCTAGGGACTCTCAACAACCTTTCAAGGTAGTTTAGCCCCTGCTACTGAGTTAAATCTTTCTGGGGATTGCTGACTCCTGAACCCTGCAGTCCTCCTTTGTGGGGCATCTCTGCCTTCTTCTTAGAGAGCCAGTCAGCCCTGCAGGGCTCTGGGCACAGGGGCTGGGTGGTAAGTGTCTCTGGGCAGCAGAGCAAGCACACTCCTTCCGGGGGCTTAAGGGCCAGGCCTGAGCACCAGGCCTTGCTGCTAGGGCAGGGTGGGCATGGCCAGGTATGCACCTTTCCCAGGGCTGTGGGCACAATCATGGACTGGCAGCCACCAGCCGGGGGATTGGGTGTGCACTGTCTGGGGGCTATAGGGGCACAGGAGGCTGGGGCAACTGTTGCAGAAAATTCCCCAAATAGCCATTGAGTGCCTCTTTCTTCTCTTTCTCTTTTTGAAAAATTCCTATTCAAGCCTGCCACTCCAAATAAGCACCTGGCTCTCACAACCTAACCTGGCTCTGTCCCAAGAAACTTGCAGCAGACCCTATGGGCACAGGGCCTAGGGCTGCAGCCCCCTTGGTCCCTACTGTTGTCCCAGGGACCTTATTGTCCTTAAGCACTCTCTTACTGTCTGATTTTTTGATGTCCTCTATAAGTTTTGGTCTCCAATCTTCATATGTGCTGGGATACCATTGACTGTTCTCTGTTCCTCAGAAGATCTGCTAGATGTTCCACCTGTGTGCAGGGGAAAGTGGACTCTGCTCCCACTTATCTCAATGCCATCTTCCCCTAGATATTAAATGTACTCTTGATTGGTTCAATTGTCAGATAATTTGGTTGAGAGCAAAAGGGCCAACAGAGAGTTAACATTTATTGATATGTTTATTATCAATATGCATTGTCTAATATCATCCATTCTTTCAACAAATATATGTTGAATGTCTATTATGTACCTGTATCACATATTCTAGGGGCTGGGGAAGTGGTAATTAACCTAACTGGTAAAATCTCTGCCCACATGAAGCTTATATTCTACTGGGTAGAACAGAGAACAATATTTTTAAAAGACATTAAATGTCAGCCTATGATATACACAATGTAGAAAACCAAAGCAGGATAAAGGGGACAGTATGTGTTAGGAAGAGGATATAAGGTCTTTTGTTTTTGCAGATCCCTGAAGAAAGCTGAGAGCTATGATGATATCTGGGGAAAGAGCATATAATAAAAAGGAAGAATTAGTTAAACATTCCTGAGGCAGGACTATGTTTGTATATTTAAGTAGCAGCAAAGAAGTTATGTGACAAGAACTGAGTGTAGGAGGAAGGAGAGGTAGTAGGGGCCAGGTTATTAAGAGCCTCATAAGTGAGATCAGAAGGTTTTGAGTTTTAAAAGAGGATTAATATAATCAGACATTTTAAAAACTTCACTCTGGCTGAGAAGACACTACCCTGGGGATAGGGCAGGAGCAGAGAGACCAGATAGGAGACTACTTGCAATTCAGCTGAATTAATGGTACCAAGCAAAATGAAACTTCCCTGCTTTTGCCTTATTGTCATAGTTTTAAAATTTACTTTTTCCAAAATTTAAAAAAAACACAGCAGTTAGAGTTAATTAGAGTTATGAAACCATGTAAATAAAAAACAAAGATATTAGCTTAGGAAACATTTCATTGACATTGCTTGTAGAAAATAACTTCACATTTGCCTAGGATAGGCTGAAGAACTCTCTGAGCTGTGTTTTTCAAATAAGAATTTACTTGATAGTTTATCAAGTTCACAATACGTGAAGTGAAAGACAGAACTTGTGGATCCAAATTAATTTTGTAGTAACATTTGTAATTGTGATTTAGGAGAGATGTACTGAAGTGAATTTCTATTTGCTTAAGAACTGACAAAACTTAATTTATTGTTGTCAGTTTCTCAGATGTTACTGAAATATATTGGTCCTCTAATAAATAGTTGCAGAATATGTTCCACAAATTCAGTAATATGTTTTCCTGCATGGTATCCCTGTTTTTATCTTAAATGTGACAAATTACATAAAATGTGATTCTTCCTCTTTCAGGCAGTCTTAAAATTTCTTACTTTACTAAGTAAAACTTTATCCAAAGGTCTTTTTAATCTCTTTATAATTTTACCGAGATCTGAAATGCAGTTTCTAGGATCTTTCTACTTTATTAAGTTGGCAATAGCTAACTGAAAGGTTTGGAAGGAAATCAATATTTAAAAATGTTTTCCCCTTTGTCATATTAGAATAAAACAAAGTAAGTGTTGAGATCTCTTTCATCACCTTTAGATTTCTTATCACCCTCATTTTTCTGAATGCCACTCTTTTCTAAATCCTTAATTTAAAGACTGTTATAGACACTGATCATCATGGATCTTAGTAAACTCATATAATTTAATAGACTTCTTGTGTGGCACTTGTCCCTTAAGGAAAATTTTCTCTTTATTGTTCAGTTTATTTTAATACTAAGGAGTGTTTGAGAAGCAACATCTTTTTTTTTCTTTTCTGACAGCTTTTAATTTCTCCTCTTGCTCTATGGATTTCTCCTTCCCTACCTCTTTCCTACTCCTCCTTCTTCTTTACTACTACTACTACTACTACTACTGAAAGGATCTAGATCCTACCCCAATAAGAATAACTGAAATAAAAATGCCATCAACATGCCCATGGGCACAACATAATTAAGTCCAGTCCAAATTAAAAGTTATCATCTTCCAGAGTTTCATTTCTTTGACTTACAACTAGATATTTTTCTTTGTCATTTAAGTATACAAAGTCAAGCTTCTTCACTTTCACATTTGTCTAAGATCATACAAATCTAACTCTTTATTCTACAAATTCACTCATTTGATATAATTTATATGTACAGCATATGGATATAGTGGTATCATCAGAAAAGGCAAAGGAATATGCATTTGTCTAGGATCACATATCATTTAGAGCCAGAATGAACCCTCTAGATTAGTTTTTACCTGCAATTCTATTTTATCGCTAAGGAAATCAAGTGTCTGAGAAGTTATGCAGAACATTTCAGGGCACACAACAAAGTGAAAATACTGCATTAGAACATTGATATCTTCACTGTCATTTTGTGTTTCTGCCGCTACACCATAATGGTTTCACCTACATAACTAGTTATTGCAACAGCATAATGAAGCAGTATTTGGAAAAGGAGAATTAAGGTGATATTGATGATGATAGTTATATTATTAATTACCTGCTTGGGTATGTCATTCCTTATTTTTTCATGCAAATTACCAAAATAGAATACAAAGCACTTAAACAGATACAATTGCTCTTTGGAGTAACTTATAAGGAAGCAATGACAATGATTATTATATAAATAACTTCTAGAATTGTACCCAATTATGGGACATTTCAAATGAGGAACACAAGCATTTGTTTTATAAAAAAATAACTGGCAAGGTTTTCTTTGATTTGAAAGAGAAGGAATTACAGGAGGTTCAAGAAAAGTTGAATATGCCCTTTTATTTTTGTTTTAAGGAGAGTAAAAATTTAAATGACAGTTGCTATATAAACTTTAAAATGGAGAAAGTCATAGAGACATAAGGAGTTTTAAAAGACAATCAAATAAAATGATAATTCAACAGTGAACTACACTTATTGCATTGTAACTGTGTAACAGATGTCTCCTGGCTCTGAGTGTTATAAGAAAATAAGACCCAGTTTCAGATCTTACGAACTTCAAAGTCTAGTTGGAAGACTAGTATTGAAATTAACTCATATGATTTAGTAAATTAGTTACTATAGTATAGCTAGAAAACATGACACAGAAGTACAAAAAATGTAAGCAGTTTACTCAACCTGTTAATGTCAAGAAAGGCCCTGCCAAAGAAGCAATGACTAATATTGCTGTCAAAAGGGAAGAGTTCACCATAGAGATGTGAAGAATATTATACCTCAGCAGAGGAAGCATTCTGTTTGACGGTATAGGGAATGGGGGACATCAAACAATGTGGTATGTTTGAGCAAAGGATAAGAATTTTCTTTCTGGATTATGCTAAGAATGTTTCAGGAAATTAAGACATAGAATTAGACAGAGAACAGGACTTGGGAAGTCTTGCTCTACATAAGCATCAAACAACTTTTGTGGCAGGAAGAGACTTAACTTAGAACAGTGTGCAGATGATGTGTTATAGAGTTGTACACTTGAAACATGTATAGTTTTATTAACCAATGCCACCCCAAATAAATTCAATAAAGAAGATAGATGGAGGAGAAAACAAAAGAAATGAGGAGATCTGGATTTGTTTTTGGTGAAATCTGTTGAAGCAAAAGCTCAGGATCATGAATCTTATATATATCACAATGAAAAGTAATATTTTAGAAGAGATAGAAAATCATCCACAACTGCATCATCATTTACCTTTACTGTCTTGAAAAGTAGTGGCATCAAACTCTCCTATACATCCTCCTCTTCACTTCACATTTCCATGAATCCCTCCAACAACTCTTCTTCATAGACATCTAGGCTATTGCCTGCTATCATGTCCATAACTTTGTGACCCAAGGAGATAAAGAGATTTTAAAATAATTCCTAAGGAAAAAAATGCAACCAGGAAAAGAAAAATGGTCAAATCAACTCATTCAGGAGAAAAAATAGTTTGGTTAAAGGTAATGGAAGTTGAATGGGAAGCTTTTGTGTAAGTTGAGGAAAAATGAAGAGGAAAAACATGCAGTGATTTGTGTGAATGAGAATAGGGGACCGGGACCTAAACTAAGACCTTTAGAGCTGTAATTTAAATTAAAAGTACAAAGTAACAATAATGTGAAGCAAGGCTGGTGGAGCAAAATACAATAAAGAGTCTAAATTGACTGTGCCTTTTCATAAGCTAAGGTTATAAACCAGTGGCATTTTCTTTGTAACAGGAACTCTATAGAGAATCTAAGATCAATGTTGGATATAGACTTATTTGCATTAAACATTCTGACTCTACACTATTTTTGAAAGGTTAAGAAAAGATTTGAGGAGCCCTGTGCAATGAAGAGTGTTGCTTGATTTCTTTGTTAACCTGACTAGATTGAATCAAACCCTAGACTGAATCTGAAAGATGATACATGTGGCACACACATTTGGTGACCCACCCATATCCTCTCATCTTTGCCATCTTGCTCAACATCTGTGGACATCAAATTGCCAGATCTTGAATTTATGGTGGGTTTTTGTGTTTTGTTTTGCTTTGCTTTTTGCCTCTGGGCTTGGTTTGCAGCTAGGAAGCATGCCAAAAGTGTTGGGCATTTCATAACTCCCAGGAACAGTCCTCACACAATAATTGATGTCAGTCAGTGTATAAATATTCTATCTTCCATATCTCTCATTTGGGATAAGTCTGAGATGTGTGTCTTTGGGAGAAATAAACTGTATTCATCCACAGTGGTAGGTTGCTTGATAATTGCCCTTTATTGGCTAACTTCCTTCTCCTGTCACATTTCCCTGATCTTTTACTGCTATTTCCTTAATCTCCAAATTAAATTACTTTCACTCAATGCTTAGACTCAGGGCCAGCTTCTGAAGGTACTCAAACTATAACTATAGCATTTCCCTATAATGCAACATATCAAAGAAAGAATATACTCCCTGGCTGGTGTAGCTCAGTGGATTGAGTGCGGGCCTGCGAACCGGAGGATCACGGTTTGATTCCCAGTCAGGGCACATGCTTGGGTTGCAGGCCAGGTCCCAGTAGAGGATGCACAAGAGGCAACCATACATTGATACTTCTCTCCCTCTCTCCTTCTCTCCCTTCTTCTCTCTCTAAAAAGTAAATAAAATATTAGAAAAAGAAAGAATATAGTCATAGTTTATTATAATTTTCTATAGTAAATATGAAGAAATATGTTAAGTAGTACAAAATACATAATGACAAAGTATATTGTAGGTCTATGAACTTATTTATGAAGTGTCTACATGCAAGTCATGAAGAAACAATAAATGCAATATCTGCCATTATAATTATCACAAAGTCTAAAAGCTGCTTTTTCATTTTCAGTTCCCACTTTTGATAAAGTCTTGTCTTTATCTTAAGGATAAGAGTAAAATCAACGTTGGTATGAATTTTGTAGATTGCTATAACTTCTATTTAATTAATACATTATCAAAATGTTATACATCTTGTTTTGAATATTTATTTCTCTATCAGTTAGCTTTTGCTGCATAATAAACCAATCCAAAACTTACTGGCTTAAAACAAGAATCAGTTACTTAGCTCACAATTCTGTAAGTTGTCAATTTAGGCTGGACTAAACTGGGATGTTCTTCTGATTTCAGCTGGGCTTCCTCATGGGTATGTGATCAGTTGGCAGATTAGTTGGGTGCTGTCTGGCTTACAGTGTCCTTGGCTAGGATGACATTTTTCTTTTTTCCTTTTTTAAAAAAATTATTGTTCTTCAGTTGCAGTTGTACCACCTTTTTTCCAATTGCTCACCCCTACCTCATCCCCTGTCATTGTCATTTTTCTGTTCCACATTCTACATAAGACTAACTCCAACTGTTTTTGTGACTGTAGCAGGGTTTCAAGAGAAAGCAGAGGTACAAAAGTCTTTGAAGCCTAAGCTATGAAATAGGACAATATAACTTCTACTGTATTCCATGGGTTCAAATATGTTAGGAGACCAGCCCAGATTCTAGAGTTGGGATGATAGACTGCTGCATCTTCCAATGGGAGAGACATCAAAGTGATGTTATAAAAAGTACACATTCAGGAAGGGGAGAAGAAATTTTTTTTTAAGATTTCATTTACTTATTTTAGACAAAGGGAAAGGGAGGGAGGTAAGAGGGAGAGAAACATCAGTGTGTGGTTGCCTTTCACACTCTTCCCACTGGACACCTGATATGGCCTGCAACCCAGGCATGTACCCTGATGGGGAATAGAACTGGTGACTCTTTGGTTTGCAGGCTGGCGCTCAATCCACTGAACCATACCAGCCAGGGCAGGGTAAAAGAATTGAGTATGCCTTTAGACAGTACCAAATTAAAACTAAATGATGATCAACTACAAAATAGAAAAAAGGAATCAAACATATGCTTTTTGTCTAAATTTCAAAATTTTATTTTATAACAGTTATATATTAGTTATAATACAATACAAAATATTTACCAAAATGAATCATAAATTTGAAATATTTTTCTTTGTGTACTTTTGAAATTACTTAGGGAGGGCAATGTTAACCACAATTAAGAAGAACAAAAATCTTTTAATGTAGACTTTGATCTCAATTATCTACTAGTTATAAATGATAATGTGGCATCAACCAAATTTGCTAAGAATAAAATGCCATTTAGAATCCCTTTGACTATTTACTATGTATCTAAAGGATTATTTTATTTTAATAGCTAAATATTAACCTCTGAAAAAGAGGAAATTGAATGAAAATGGTGACTGGTCTTTGATTATGGTAGAACTCTTGGACATTATCAAATTATAATTCCAATTGGCTTATTACAGTAGGAGCAAAAATATTGATTTCATTCATGCATTTCTCTTCTCTATTAATATGAATGACTGAAGTTTGCAGTTTATATATATTTTCTGGGCATAGAATGAGGGTTACTGTAGCTTTATCATTCCTAAACTAGCCATGCTAAATCAAAACTGTATCACCAAGGCCCTAGCCAGTATGATTCAGTGGGTTGGAGTGTTGTCAGTAAACCGAAAGGTTGTGAGTTCAGTTCCTGGTCAGGGCATATGCTTAGGTTGTGGGGTTGCAGAGAGGCAACCAATTGATGTTTCTCTCCTTCTCTCACTTCCTCCTTTCCCCTCTCCCTAAAATTAATAAACATGTCCTCTGCTGAGGATTTAAAAAAAAAACTATCACTAAGGTGAAAAGGTGGGAGTGATAAGAGATTTGTAATGTCCCTTTAAATTTTGAAATATAAAAGCATTTTGGACTATTCTTTAATTCCTATTATGCTGTGGATTAATCAGTAGACATTGGAGAATAAATATTCTCTATAAATCATACAGGGTCTCTAGTAAAAATGAACCCCCTCACACATATTCACCAGTTTCACATAATGGTCTTTCTGTTAGGCATTCTGTTCCATGTTGATGGCCACTAAAATATTTTTACAGTAAGAGGTGAGCTTCCTCCCAGAAAAGTGGGGAGAAAAATAGGATTGTTGGGTAGAGAAGAAGTCATAATAATAATAGATTATACTGACCATTATCCACAATGGTCACGAAGCTTGAAAATGAGAATGGAGGGGCCCTCGGGCTTCCTGGATAGGGACTCTGCATCTGCGCTGCCCTGTCCCTCCCTGCTCGCTCTCCCAGAGCCTCAGTGATACCAGCTGCAGCATAGAGCATGGGCATATGTGTGATCTGTGGGCAGAGACAGCAGATTCCAGCCAGTATCAGTGCAAGGAGCTAGAAGCTCTGGAGTTCATATACCTCGACTCCTTTACAGTATTATGAGAAAATCCTCCAAGCTTCACCATTACTGTTACATCTGAGGCTGGAGAAAATAATGAAACTCTCCAGATGTCCTTCAAGTTTACACATGGTTAGAAATACACAG
Source organism: Carollia perspicillata (assembly GCA_004027735.1). Taxonomy (NCBI): domain Eukaryota; kingdom Metazoa; phylum Chordata; class Mammalia; order Chiroptera; family Phyllostomidae; genus Carollia; species Carollia perspicillata. The sequence continues at coordinate 28,128 of PVKM010000431.1, forward strand.
ATAAATTCCCTTCCCCCTTAATGAAATGTTCCAGGAAAATCTAGAAGATAATGATGTTGCAGGCATTTAAAAATTATTAGCATTACAGGCAGGAGAAAAGCTTGGTGTGGTGATGATCTTTAATTTAGTGACAGCTGTACAAGAAAAAATAAATGAATTAGCAGGCCAAATAAAAACTAGAAGAGAAGAAGAAAAGAAACAAAAAGAAAGAGAAGCAGAAAAAGCCAAAAAACAATTATTTAGTGGCACTTCTGTTACAATTGAGAATGTCTTAAGTTGGAAAGCCAAGTTTGATACAGAACTCTGGGAAATTAAAAAAGAAACACATGAAAGAAGAACAAACAGTAAAAATAAATTAGGTGGGAAATAGCTATTTGAAACAAATCATCATCTTGACACATCTGATGCCCAGTTCTTGGAGGAAGCTGGAAACAATGTGGAAATAGATGAGCCTATGTTCCAGGAGATGGATGACTTGGAGCTGGAGAATGGTGAGGATGATCCAGAATACAATCTTGCTGACCCAGTGTGACTTGCCAGATTAGTGGACTATCCCCAATTGCAGAAAGTCTTGACTGCCACAGCATCTATGGGTATGCTGACAAAGTGTTGATTTTTCTTTCTTTTTTCTAAGAAAAAATAATTTTCAGAAGAATGTGTTATGATAATTTTCATCATTGAACTTAATAAACTTACCTAAAAGTTTAAAATATGTGGAATTAGAATAGCATAGAATACAATTAATATTCTATTTAACTGGTGTTATCCACAGTAATCAAAGATATTAAAATAATCCTTAAGAATATAGAGATCATTTATATTGGAAGAATGAAACAATTTAATTTGTTCAGAAAATTTTAATTCCTTTTTGATTGAGACATAACAGATTTCATGTATGTTAAAATGATTATTTTTCTTAAAATTTGTAGAAAATACAAATATCTTTCCTCTTCTTACTTTTGCTTTCTTTATGCTTCAAACACCCCCTTCAGCCCTGCCCCTTTACCTTCTTATTTTAGAACACAAACCAACAAACAAAATTACCAGGGTAGTCAAGTACTCTTATTGACAAGAACAAGAATAAACACAAGTTTTCAATATCTATAAAACACAGGGAAAAATAGTGGATTAATAGGTAAATAATATCTAGATATATTTTATATCTATCCATTATGTATTTCTGTATATATGAACATACACTCACATATATAGAGTGAGGAGTTTTAAAAGTTATTTGCTGTATTATATTTCCTGTACATTTTATTTTAAAACTTCCTGTTATTTTATATTTAATAAAAGGGTACATTAATTTCTGACATCTGTGTATCACTTGATTTTTTTCTCTTCTTGGGACTGAAGGCAAAAGATGGAAGTCAAGAAAAGGGATATAGGATGAAAAAATGCAACTTGGTTCTGCCAAAGAAAAATAATTGATTGTGATAGGTGAGATTTTGTTTTTCTTTTAAATTATACTTCTGGCAATGTAAAAATTCAGGAGCATCGTATATTAGTATAAAAAACAAAGTAAACAACATTTTTAACTTGATCCTGTCAAATTACAGAATATCAATTATATGTGTCTGAGGAAAAAATGGTAAAGTTAGAACTTTTCCCCAAAAATCTCAGCATCTGTAATGCAGAGCTTTCACAATATAAAATAATTCATTTTCTACTAACCCATAAACAGAAATAGGAAATCTATTTCTGTATACTCACAAGTTCAGTATCTAAATAACATCCTGTAGTAGTTCTACAGATGACCTCATTTTGAGAACTGACTTGGAATATTAAACTGTAGAAACTACAAAGAACCCCAAGCATCCCAAATACAAGTGTTTCCTAAGTTGTTGAGTGGAATTGGAAATGACACAATGTTTTTGAACATGTCAACATCAGTGCACATACTTTAATTTCTATCACTGCATTGTTTATGACTATTTGTTAAAGAAAAGCAATCATTCTGCCAGTTTTGCCCTGGCTGGTGTAGCTCAGTGGATTGAGCGCGGGCCTGTGAACCAAAGGATCGCGGTTTGATTCCCAGTCAGGGCACATGCCTGGGTTGCAGGCCAGTTCCCAGCAGGGGACGCATGAGAGGCAACCATACATTGATATTTCTCTCCCTCTCTCCTTCCCTTCCCCTCTAAAGATAAATAAATAAAATCTTTAAAAAAAAAAAAGAAAAGAAAAGCAATCATTCTGCCAGTTTAAATTCAGTAAATATACAAATGCTTTAAGAAACTTAAAGTTGTGCAAGTCATCAGCGCCTTTTAATGTTATGATGACAAATAATTGGTTTATTAATTATTTCTGTTCTTACTGTAAAATGCAAGGTGTCACTATCAGATCTATGTTTCCTGTTGCCTTGCCAGAATTTTTGTGTGCCCGACAAAGGACTAAGAATTAGAACATGATATTATATAAGGGTGGACCATCAAATGATTTTCCAAGTGATATGTAGACCCTTGATTGTCCTAATGGTTCCTCTCTAAACCTAATGTGTAAAGTGAGTTAGTCCCATAGTTTCTTTGTTTCTTAAAACCTGATAGGTTCTTCACTCCTTGTCCATACAGAGCTTTCCAAATTCCATTTTTGCCTCTGGAAATAACTATGGATGCATGGAAGGTGGTGTCTGCATTCACCAAAATTGTACTGTTTGTTTTTGGTTCAGTCATAAACATAAATGAAGGCAAATGTGAACTTAGTAGGAGTCTACATTGCCTGAAAATTTTCAATCCAGACTAGTTCTCTTGTGTTCTACCTGAGCCCAAATGTTTCAAGTCTATTTTTACTAGCTATCTACTCCACACAGCTAGTTTTTGTTTTCTAAAATTCTTGACTGGAACAGTCAAATCCATGGATGTGTCCACCCAGGTTGCTACTATTCACAGAAGTAATAAGTTTAGATTATTTTCCTCAATATGTATATGGGGAAATAACCAAAATTATGAAAATAACACAACTATATTCAATTGATATCAAGGAAGAAGTCTCACTGTTGTTACTCAGATTGTATGTCATTAATGATTTCCACTTGTATCTTTTTCCCAACCATAGACATGACTCTGATTATCTCTACATTGAAATGCTCCTTTGGAAATTTCCTTCAGTGAAATTACTCCCCAGGAACAATCAATTTCCTTTTCTTTACTCACTTTCAAAACATTTTTATGGACCGAAGTGATACAGGGGTACATGACAAAGGGTTTTTCTATTGCTGTTATTTTTCATGGAAGATGAAATTTGATGTATGTAGTATTGGGAATTGAGTTATTTAATGGTTTTTTATGGAGACTCCAATTTACATGTGTATGGAATGCTCTCCTAAATCCAGTTTTATATTGTTCATGATTACTTTACAGTGCTTTTGTCCTTTGTTCACCAAATATTGTTACCACAGCAGGTGTAACCTTGTTTTCTAAATTCTTGCTACTTGAATTGTGGTCCACCCACCAGCAGCATCAGCACTTCCTAGAAGCTGTTAGAAATGAGATAATGGGGAAAAAATGTAAAAGGCTTACAGTGATAACTATAAAGGACACATGAACAAAAACAAGGGGGGTGGAAACAGGGGACAGAGGTGGGGATGGCTGGCATGGTGGGGAGAGGTGTGGGGAAAAGGCAGAAAACTATATTTGAACAACAATAAAATTCAAAAGTATTAAATAAATAAATAAGTAAATAAGTAAGTAAGTAAATAAATAAATAGAAACATAGATTTTCAGACCTTACCCCAGACATACTGATTCAGAATCTGTAATTTTAGTTTCTTTTTTTACTTTTATTTATTTTTTAATGATTAATTTCTTCTTGTTCAATTACAGTTGTCTGCATTTTCCCCCAACCAGTCCTCCCCAACCCCAGCCAAACCCACCTCCCTGCTTGCTTCCAGCCTCCCCCTGGTTTTGTCCATGTGTCCCTCATAGTAGTTACTGAAAACACTTCCCCTCTTTATCCCCTCCAACCTCCCCTCTGGTTACCGTTAAATTGTTCTTAATTTCTATGTCTCTGGTTATATTTTGCTTGCTTTTTTCTTTTATTGATTATGTTCCAATTAAAGGTGAGATCATATGGTATTTGTCCCTCACCATCTAGCTTATTTTACTTAGCATAATGCTCTCCAATTCCAGCCATGCTCTTGCAAAGGGTAGGAGCTCCTTCTTTCTCTCTGCTGAGTAGTATTCCATCATGTAAATGTACCACTGTTTTTTGATCCACTCATTTACTGATGGGCACTTATGTTGCTTCCAACACTTGGATATTGTAAATTTTGCTGCTGTGAACATTTGGGTGCATAGGTTCTTTTGGATTGTTGTTTCAGGGTTCTTGGGATGTAATCCCAGCAGTGAAATTGCTGGGTCAAAAGGCAGTTCTATTCTTAGTTTTATGAGGAAATGCCATACTGTTTCTCACAGTGGCTGCACCAGTCTACAGTCCCACCAATAGTGCACTAGGGTACTTTTTTCTCCATATCCTCGACGACATTTGTTTGTTGATTTGTTTATGATGGCCACTCTACTGGTGTGAAGTGGTATATCATTGTGGTTTTAATTTGCATCTCTCTGATAGCTAGTGATGCTGAGCATCTTTTCATATGTCTCTGGGCCCTCTGTATGTCCACCTTGGAGAAGTGTCTGTTTGAGTCTTTTGCTCATTTTTTTAAATTGAGTTTTCTGTCTTCCTGGAGTGGAGTCATGTGAGTTTTTATATATTTTGGAGATCAAACCCTTGTCCGAGTATCATTGGGAAATATGTTTTCCCATATAGTTGGTTGTCTTTTCATTTTAATGCTGTTTTCTTTGGCCATGAAGAAGCCTTTTAATTTCATGAGGTCCCATTTGTTTATTCTTTCCTTTATGTCCCTTGCTTTAGGGGACATATCAGTGAAGATGTTGCTGCATGGAATGTCTGGGATTTTCCTTCCTATGTTCTCCTCCATGGCTTTTATGGTCTCACACTTTATATTTAAGTCCTTTATCCACCTTGAATTTATTTTTCTGTATGGTGTAAGTTGGTGGTTGAGTTTCATTTTTTGTAGGCATAGGGTTAGGTTCTTTATTTCAAACATTTCTATCTTTTTTAGGTATGCCTGTATTACTATGAACTTCCCTATTTGGACTACCTCCTCTATGTCCCATAAGTTTTGAATGGTGGTGAGGTCATTTTCATTTGTTTCCAGAAACTTGTTGATTTCTTCCCTAATCTCATTCTTGACCCATTCATGGTTTAATAGCATGCTATTCAATCTCCATGAGTTTGAGTGTGTTTGGTTTTTTTCCTTGAGGTTGGTTCCTACTTTCAGTCCCTTGTGGTGAGAGAAAATGCTTGATATGATTTCAATTTTCTTGAATTTACTGAGGCTTGTTTTGTGTCGTATGATGTTGTCTATGTTTGAAAATGTTCCATGTGCATTTGAAAAGAATGTGTATTTTGATTCTTTGAGGTGAAAGGCTCTAAATGTATCAGTTAAGTCCATTTGATCTATAACATTGTTCAATGCCACAATACCCTTGTTGATATTTTGTTTGGAAGAACTGTCCATTTTTGACAGTGGGGTGTTAAAATCCCCTAGTATTCTCATGTTGCTGTCAATATCTTTCTTGAAGTCCTCCAAGATTTTCTTTATGTATGTGGGTGCTCCTATGTTGGGTGCATATATATTTACAATCTTTATGTCTTATATTTTTAAAATATGTTTTATTTATTTTTAGAGAGAGGGGAACGGAAGGAGAAAGAGTAGGAGAGAAACATCAATGTGTGGTTGCCTCTTATGTGTCCCCCACTAGGGACCTGGCCTGCAACCCAGGCATGTGCCCTGACTGGAGACCAAACCGGAGACCCTTTGCCTCACAGTCCTGTGCTCAATCCACTGAGCTACACCAGCCATGGCTGTTTATGTCTTCTTGATGGATTATTACCTTGAGTATTATGAAGTGATCTTGTGGGTCTGTTTTTATAGTTCTTTTTTGAAGTCTATTTTGTCCGATATGAGTATTGCTACCCTGGCTTTTTTTTCCTGTACATTTGCTTGGAAAATTTGTTTCTAGCCCTTTACCTTCAGTCTGTACAGCTCTTTTGTTCTGAGGTGGGTCTCTTGTAGGCAGCATATGTATGGGTCATGCTTTCTTTTCCATTCAGCAGTTCTGTGTCTTTGATTGGGACATTTAATCCATTTACATTTAAGGTTATTATTGGCAGGTGTTTATTCACTGCGACTTTTTGTACATGTGTTCCTCTCTCACTGTTTTTCTTCCTGTTCTTAAAGCAAACCCTTTAGCTACTCTTGCAGAGCTGGTTTGGGGGAGGTATATTCTTGGAGGCTTCTTTTGTCCAAAAACCTCCTTATTTGTCTTTCCATTTTTTATTGAGACCCTTGTTGCATAAAGTAGTCTTGCTTGCAAGCCTCTGGTTTTCAATACTTGGAATATTTCTTGCCATTCCCTTCTAGCTTGGAGCGTTTCTATTGAGAAGTCAGCTGCTATTTCTTATCAGGGCTCCCTTATATGTTACTTCCTATTTTTCCCTTGCTGTCTTAGGATTCTCTCTTTTGTCTTGGAATTTTTTCATTTTAATTATGATGTGTCTTGAAGTGGGCCTCTTTGGGTTCCTCTAGATTGAGAGTCTCTGTGTTTCCTGGATTTGTATAACTTTTTTCTCTCATCAAATTAGGGAAGTTTTCCATCATTCCTTTCTCAAACAGGTTTTCTATCCCTTGCTCTTCTTCTCCTTCTGGTATCCCTGTTATATGGATATTATTATATTTCATGTTGTTTTGCATTTCTCTTAATCCTTCTTCTTTGTTTCTGGATCTCTTTTTCTTTTCTTGCTCTTTCTGGGTGTTTCTTTCTACCTTCTCCTCCAGCTTGATGATCTGATTCTCTGCTTCATCTATACTGCTTTTGATTCCCTGTATTGTGTCCTTCGTTCAGAAATTGTATTCTTCATTTCCTTTTGGCCCTCATTGATAGTGTCTATTTCCTTTTTGATGTTCATACATTTTGCAGTGAGTTCATTGTAGGTTCCCTATAGTTTTTGGTAATTCTCTGTGAGCTCATTGACCTTCTTGATAACCATTGTTTTGAAGTCAATATCTGATAGTTGACTTGCCTCTATTTCATTTATCATTCTTTCTGAGGCTTCTTCCTTTCCTTTCATTTGGGAATTGTGTCTTTGTGTCCCATTGTTTGTTTGTGTTCATTTGGAGGGGGAGGCAAAATGGTTTAATGCAACAGGACTATATTCTATAGTATTTAAAGTACCAACCTGTAGAGAAGAGATACAAAATTCTTTGGATATGTATAGTGTCAACTGTGATATTTCACCCAAGTAGCCACTTTTCAGAAAAGGTAGAAAAGAGATAAGACTCTTCTCAGCAAGGTGGGAGGATTGTGAGTTGGATCTAGAATGTGGTGAGCTTGTGGGAGGTCAGATTATGAGGTAAAGTGAGAGTAAGGGATAAAAAATAGGTATCATGTGGGAGAGAATAGAGTTATCCACAACAGTATTGAAGTTGTGGAAACAGTGATGTGAAATGAAATTTGAGACAGGGGTTGTGTAGTATTTACAATTGTATGAAAGTGCAATTATTTACAATAGTAATGGAGTAGCAATCGTATGATAGAATGTATGTGATATGAATAACAAGAATTGGAAGTACATGACCTACGCTAGCATGCTATTGCAACACAAGTGAAATGAAAGATGGAAAATTAAAATTACAGTATGAGAGAAAGAACAAGGGAAACCAGACAAACAGAGCAATGTAACAAACCAAGCAAAGAAGAATAAACAGAAAGAAGAGAAATAAAAAAAAACTAATTAAATAAAGATGTAAAAATAATGAGAAAACAATAATAGTACAAATATATTATAACTTCCAACTTCTCTGGAGTAGCAAAGTTAAATTTGTCTCAGTTTTTGGGATGACCCCTTTTGGGTCTGACTGGTCCTTTCACAACTCCAGATTTTATCATCTCACTTGTGGTAATAAGAACAAAAAGAAAAAAAGGGAAGGAAGGAAGAAGCAATTTTAAGCAAAAGAAAAGAAAGGAAGGAAGAAGGAATAAAAAAAGGAAAGAAGGAGGACTTCTGTCCAAGATGGAGGTGTAGGTAAATATACTATGCTTCCTCGCATAACCAAAAGAAGGACAACAACAATTTAAAAACAAAAAAACAACCAAAACTGACAGAAAATCGAACAATATGGAAGTCCAGAGTTAAAGAAGAACCATTCATCCAGACTGGTAGGAGGGGCAAAGACAGGCAGCCAGGAGGAGAGGTCTTGCAGGAAGGCAGAGGCTGGAGGACCAGTGCGGGCAAGTGGGCAGCTGGTGGACCCAGTGAGGTGGTGGCTGGTGGACTGGGTGGTTCCACATTCATGGGCAGATAAACTGGGAGGAACAACTGGGAATTGAGACAGACCTCGCAACTCAGGGTCCCACCACGGGGAAATAAAGCCTTAAAGTCTCTAATTGAAAACACTGGTGGGGGTTGAGGCGGCAGCAGGAGAAACACCCAGCCTCACAGGAAAGTTCATTAGAGACACCCACAGAGTCCTAGAACATACACAGGCCCACCCACCCGGGAATCGGCACCAGAAGGTCCCAATTTGCTAGTGGGTAACAGGGGAAGTGACCAAAAACTGACAGAGAGTGGAGCAAGCACCATTGTTCCTTCTTGGACCCCTCCCCCACATACAGTATTGCAACACTGGTATGTGGGTTGCCCTGCCCTGTTGAATACCTAAGGCTCCGCCCCTCACGACAAAACTGGCATATCAAGACAAAAAAAAATGGCCCAAACCAAAGACAACTCAAAGCTCCAGAAAAAATACAACTAACAAAAATATAAAAATATAAAAATAACAAAGAGATAGCCAAACTATCAAATGCACAGTTCAAAACACTGGTACTCAGGATGCTCACAGAATTGGTTGACTATGGTCACAAATGAGATGAAAAAATGAAGGCTATGCTAAGTGAAATAAAGGAAAATGTATAGGGAACCTACAATGACGGGAAGGAAACTGGGACTCAAATCAGTGGTGTGGACCTGAAGGAAGGAAGAAACATTCAATCAGAAAAGAATAAAGAAACAAGAATTCAAAACAATGAGGAGAGGCTTAGGAACCTCCAGGACGTTTTTAAATGTTCCCATATCCGAATCATAGGGGTACCAGATGGAGAAGAGGAAGAGCAACAAATTGAAATTTTATTTGAACAAATAATGGAGAACTTCCCCAATATGGCAAAGGAAAAAGACTTCTAAGAAGTCCAGGAAGCCCAGAGAGTCCCAAAGAAGTTGAACTCAAGGAGGAACACACCAAGGCACATCATAATTACATTACCCAAGATTAAAGACAAAGGGAGAATTTTAGAAGCAGCAAGAGAAAAGGAGACAGTTACTACAAAAGAGTTCCCATAAGACTGTCAGCTGATTTCTCAAAAGAGACCTTACTGGCAAGAAGGGGCTGGAAAAAAGTATTCCAAGTTGTGAAAGCCAAGGACCTACATCCAAGATTACTCTATCCAGCAAAACTTTCATTTAGAATGGAAGGGCAGATAAAGTGGTTCCCAGATAAGGTAAGGTTAAAGGACTTCATCATCATCATCAAGCCCTTACTATATGAAATGTTAATGGGATTTACCTATGAAAAAGGTAAAAAATATGAACAGTAAAATGAGAACAAACTCACAGCTATTAACAACTGAACCTAAATAAATAATGAAACAACTAGAACAGGAATAGAATCACAAATGGAGATCACATGGAGGATTATCAGGAGGGGAGTGAGAGGGAGAGAGAGGGGAAAAGGTACACAGGATAAGTAGCATAAGTGGTAGGTAGTAAACAGACAGGGGGAGGTTAAGAATAGTATAGGAAGTTTAGAAATCAAAGAAGTTATATGTACAACCCATGGACATGAACTAAAGGGGGGAAATGTGGGTGGGAGGGGTGTGCAGGGCAGAGGGGGGAATAAAGGGGGGCAATGGGACAACTATAATAGCATAATCAATAAAATATGTAACAAACAAACAAACAAACAAACAAACAAACAAATGGGACTATACCAAACCTAAGTGATTGCACAGTAAAGGAAACCATAAAAAAAGTGTAAATGGAACTGCCTTACGACCTAGCAATTCCACTTCTGGGAAAATTTTTCTGAAGAAACCTGAAACACTAATTTGAAAGAATATAAGCACTCCTGTGTTCATTGCAGGGTTATTTATAATAGCCAATGGAAGCAGCCCAAGCATCCATCAGTAGAGGTGTGGATAAAACAACTAGTGGACATTTACATAATGGAATATTTAGCCTTAAAAAAGGAGAAAATTTTATCCTTTGAGTCAGCATGGATGGACCAGGGGAACATTATGCTAAGTGAAGTAAGCCAGTCAGGAAAAGACAAATACCATGTGATTTTATTCATATGTGGAATCTAATGAACAAACTGAACTAATAAGCAAAATAGACACTGACTCATAGAGAGCAGGATGATAGCTATGGGGGGAGGACTTGACAGGTGGAGGCATCAGCTAAATAAAAAAGACTCATGGACATGGACAGCAGTATGGTGATTGCAGGGGGTGAGATGTGGGTGAAGATGGAAGAGAGTATAAGGGAGATAAATGGTAATGGAAAACAAGATAATAAAATAAAAGTCTACTTTGTCTGGTATAAAAAAAACAAGGGAAATAAAGGAAGAAGGAATTTTAAAAAAGAAAAAAGGATAAAAAGGGGGGCAGGGAAGAAGCCTCCTGCTGGCTTTAAACAAGCAAAACCAGTTCTGCTGCGCTTCCTGGAGGGATTGGTGGGGTTGAGTGCTAGGTGCCTCTGGGCTATGGGGTCAAGAGTGCTATGTCCTGGGGCCTGCCTGGGTGAGCTATGGGTCTCTGCCACTGGGGTGGGACCTGCAGCCCCTGAGCCAGAGGTTTGGGTGCATGTTGTCCCTCGGGCCTGAGTTGTGAGCATGTGGCCTCTGCTGCAGCTGCCTTGGGAGCTGTGGTGGCAGGGTCAGGCACTCTCAACCCTCTGGGTTGTGGGCATAGGCATTCAGCCTCCACTGCTGGAGTGGGACTGGCGCTTGGCCATGAGTTTGGGCATGGCCCATCCCCTAGCTTTTGGGTGTGAGCATGCAGCAGCTACAGGGCCTGGGTGGGGGGCAGCTGAGTTGGTGAGGCACCTCTGGGGTCTCAGGTGAGGCTGGGTACCCTCTGCCGCTGGGGTTGGGTTTAGGGGCACAATCCTAGTCCTGGCAGCAGAGGTGGGCCCATGGCTAAGGCTGCGGAAGGTACTCAAGTGTAGCCAGGGGAGGCGGGGGTGGCTGCCCTGGAAGAATTCCTGCCAGGTGCCTCCTTTTTTCTTTTTCTGGTTGAAAAATTCTTCCTGTTTAAGCCTGCCACTCCATACAAGGACCTGGCCTCTCACACAGCCCCACTCTCCAACCAGATGGGGGACTGTCCAAGTCATGGCCTGTCATGGCCCAACTCTTCCCAGCCTGTGTCCACAGTCTCAGTGGGTGCACACCACCCCTGTGTGTTTGCCACTTTGTCTTTATCCCCACCCATGACTTCAAGCATTCAGGTCCCTCCTGGTGCTTCTCAAACTATGTTTGGCAGCTGAGGGAGCCTTTGACCTGGCTCTATCCCAAGAATCTTGCAGCAGACCCAGCAGGCACCAGGCCTGGGGCTGCAGCCACCCAGGTCCCCACGCTAGTCCCAGGGACCTTATTGTCCTGAAGTACTCTTGTTACTGTCTGATTTTTCAATGTCCTCTACAATTTTGGACTCCAATCTTCATGTATGCTGAGATACCACTGGCTGTTCACTCTGTTCCTTAGAAGATCGGCTAGGTGTTCCACCTGCGTGCAGGGGGAAGTGGACTCCTCTCCAAACTATCTTGCCACCATGTTGGTCTCTGTCTTCTTTTTTTAAAATATATTTTACTGATTATGCTTTACAGTTGTCCCATTTTCTCTCCCCTTTATTTCCCTTTACTCCCCCCTCCCACCATCATTCCCCCACCTTAATTCATGTCCATGGATCATACACATGAATTCTTTCGTTTCTCCCTTTCCCATACTATTCTTAACTTTCCCCTGTCTACTCTGTACCTACCATTTATGCTTCTTATTCCCTGTACCTTTTTCCCCATTCTCCTCCTTCTCCTCCCTGCTGATAACCCTCCAAGTGATCTCTATTTCTGTGAATCTGTTCCTGTTCTAGTTGTTTGCTTAGTTTTTGTTTTTGTTTTTTTAGGTTCAGTTGTTGATAGCTTTGAGTTTGTTGTCATTTTACTGTTCATAGTTTTTTATCTTCTTCTATTTCTTACATAAGTCCTTTTAACATTTCATATAATAAGGGCTTGGTGATGATGAACTCTTTTATCTTATCTGAGAAGCACTTTATCTGCCCTTCCATTCTAAATGAAAGCTTTGCTGAATAGAGCAGTCTTGGATGTAGGTCCTTGCCTTTCCTGACTTGGAATACTTCTTTCCAGCCTCTTCTTGCCTGTAAGGTCTCTTTTGATAAAACAGCTGACAGTCTTATGGGAACTCCTTTGTAGTAACTGTTTCCTTTTCTTTTGCTGCTTTTAACATTCTCCCTTTATCTTCAGTCTTTGGTAATGTAATTATGATGTGCCTTGGTGTGTGCTTCTTTGGGTTCAACTTTTTTAATTAAAAAAAACCCTCTCCTCAAATGATTCATATTCACATTAAAGTTTGAGGAGCATGGTTCAGAAATATTTTCTAGGTCCTGGCCAGGTAGTTCAGTTGGTTAGTGTGTTGTCCCCAAATGCCAATGTTGTGGTTTCAATTTCTGGTCAGGGCACAAATAAGAATCAACCAATTAATGCATAAATAAGTGGGACAACAAAGTTGATGTCTGTCTGTTTGTCTCTCTCCCCTTCTTCTCTCTAAAATTAATAAACAAAATAATTTTAAAAAATTTTCTAAAAGGAAAAGGCAAATTTTAGCTGGTTATCCTACTATGGCTGTGACATACTCATTATTCTTCTTTTTAATGTACTCACTGCTCTCTTTCATTTTTGTCTGGATGCTATCTATGCAAGCTGACTCAAAAATATGCTGGTTTTCTTGGGGACACCAAATTAAAAAGATATTTCTGCACAAATATTTTTCTACATCTACATTTGTCATTTTATCATCTGGGTGTAGAGCCACAATCTCCCATATAGTAGGCGCTAGCCACATGTGACTATTTAGTGTTAAATAAAGTAAAATGCAAATTAAATTAAATTTCATTTCCTCAACTACTGTAGTCATATTTTAAAGTAAAAACAAGTTTTGGATAGTACAGATATTGACCATTTATATTATCCCAGAAAGTTCTATTATACAGCAATTGTCTAGAGACTACTGTAGTCTAAGTTAGGCTTTGAAACTGTCAGTTTCAACAGCTTCTAGATCAGACTGGCATTTTCAGTGAACCAGAATAACCAGTTGAAGGAGAAAATCCAGTTAACTTAAGGATTATTCCCAGTGCACTTGGTCTATTTCTGAAATATCACATAGGTTAGAAGTATAAGAAGAACGATGGTATAAAATGCCTCCTGTCCTCACATTTCTCTACCATTATAAGGAGATTATAGCAAGAGCATCCTATTGGCATGGAGAGATTTGGAAATGGGAGCAGAGGCTCCAGTTCCTAATCAATCACTGAATGTGTGATTCTAGTAAATCATTTGAGCTGTCCGAGTTTGAGCTGACATAACTCTTTAATCAAGATGTTGTATTTGGTGATCTTTAGGTTCCTATCCATTTCTATAATTCTCAATTCCACAAATTAGAAACTTGTAGTGCAGCTGCCTGAAATCAACCCATTATTTCCACAGATACCATTAAGTGAGGGATGTGCATATCTATCAAACATAAGTGCCACAGTTACAAATCATTTTTAAAAAGTTATCTGCTTTCAAGAAAATAATAATCTAGAGAGGTGCTTACACCTCAGGAGAGACCAAATTGATTCTCGAAACTGAAGGAATGATATGTTAAAATTACACTCTATATTTGTTTTTTATTTTAAATAAACTTTGGAATAACTTTAATATATAAATTATAAGTAGGATACATATATATGAGTGAAATATTTTCAATTAACATATTTATCAATATATAACATGCAAACATACACAGAACAATGCATATAGTTATTGAAAGTATATGTTCAGATAGTTTTAAAGTTTTGGAGTAGGCAATCATAGAAATTAGAAAAACACTTGTTTAGAGGAGAGATAGACAAGGAGAAAATACAAGGTATGTGAGAAAGAGCTGTTCAATGAGAATATAGAACTGAATAAATACATAAAAGATAACCAAGAGTGAGGGTCAAGGGAAGGACAAGTTTCCAGAAGATGTCTTTGACTTGAATCATCAAAGGGAGGAGCATGAAAGGTGTGAGAACCACAACTGGTTCAGTGTGGCTGGAATCTACATTATATGTCAGGGAGGGGTAAGAAATAAGCATGGAGAGGAGGACATAAACCATAAACATATATTATATGGTTTTCTAGAATAAAGGGCAGTTTTCATTTTAAAATGTTCCCCAAAGTGTTTCAGCTCTATCACCTTTTTTGTACTAAAATTAATTGTTTTTAAAATATTAATTTGAACAAGTTGGCTTGTTTATCTTACTTTTTAATAATTTGAACCATTTCCAAATGATTATACAGAAAAAGGAGAACACTTTGATAATTCTACAGGTTTTCATATTTTATTAAACTAGTTTGTGTGTAGTGAAAACACTAAAGAAAACTTGAGACCACTGAAAATCTCCAGTACTTTTCCAAATGCTTTCAAACATAAACTTATTCTAAACAGTGTGTTGACCTTTTAATTTCCAATCTTTAGCATTATTTTTACCCCCTTTTAATTATTTTTTCAATACCAATACTTACAGAGTAATAAATAACTTGGACCTATAACTTTCATTTTTTCTCAGGAGAAAAAAGAATAATTATTTTTCTACACTATGTTATATAACTTACAGTCAAGAAAAATGGTTGAATGTTTATAATACCAATAAATATTTTAGTATATCCCAATAATATAAAACTATTATCCAGCATAACTTTATTAACCCATGAACTTATTAATTACTTTTACATCATTAATTTAACAATTATGAAAATCAGAGAAATTTCAAAATAGATTTATGTTTAAATGATCTCATAGGAAATAATATTCTCCTGGGAATATATTGCTTACTCATCTGAAACGCTTGAGTTTATTCAATGCATAAGGGCAGTAGATGGTTAATTTGTTTTCTGCTAGACCTTAAGTAGTGTAAGAAACACCATTCATTACATTTCCTGCCTTTTTTCCCCTCATTGGTTGCAGACCTCCGGGCTTGGAAACTTAACTAAAAAGTATGTAATAATAATCGAATTAAGGCTTAAAATCCCTAATCATTTTGGGACAGGGGGGCTGATCAACATCAGTTCATTCTTGGATTTGTACTGGAGAGGAATTTTATCTATCTAAAGACTTTGTTAGGAAAATATATACTACTGATTATTTCTAATTTTCAGGTATATTGAGAATAATATTAACCAACTCTAAATATTCTATAGTTAATGAGGTTGCATAAATTTTACTTTAGCTGTGAGAATGACATTTATATTGTTGGCTATGAGTTAAAAAGTTGTGTCAATTATGAATTTATATCTCAGTGGATTTCTTTAGAAACTGTGAAAATATTTTGTCCTGACTTTTATGAACTTATTTTTTAAAAGTTACTGATTTTTTTCAAGAGAGAAAGAGAAAGGAAGAGAAGGAGATAAACATCAATTCTAGTTCCACTTATTTATGCATTCATTGGTTGATTCTTGTATGTGTTCTGACCAGGGATCAAAGCCCCAACCTTGCCATATTGGGAGGATGCTCTAACAAACTGAGCTATGTAGCCAGGGCCTGAGATTCATCAACTTAGTTGACCCTGTAAAACAACCTTTTGTTATATTTTCTATTAATTAAATTAAAATAGAGTAAAAAAAAAAAGAAAAATTCCCCTTCAGATATTGTTAAAGGACAGTTGCAACTCCACTAGTTTTATTATTGGTTCCAAGTATAGCAAAATTACAAAAATGCTGATGAAGGATACATTTTTTTTCAAAAAAGTTATATGAATTTATTAAGATAGAATCATAAATACTCACCTGTGTTTTTATGGCATATTTCCTTGTTCTCCATTGTACACATTCATAATATTACAGCATTTTAAATTATGAAGCAGAAGAATGAAATGCTGCTTAAGAGATTATTTTTTAGCTCTCTGTTAACAATAGATGGATTTTGGGAGCACAGAAAATTTTATCAAATTCACTTTTAAATCGATGACACATGCCTTAGATTACAAATTCTAGACAGGAATATTCAGTCAACCAAGATGTACTGAAATCAACCATAAAATATTATTTTCATATGATATCTTAGAATGTTACAAATAAATTTGTATTTAATGCAAAGTATTTATGACATACCATATGCCTGTTACTAGGTCATTACTTAAATTTTTTCACCAACCCTTTGATGAAAATATGGTAACTCTTTTCAGCAATTAAACAAGCAACAGTTCAGAGAAAATAAGGCAGAACAGTGAGCAAACACATGGTAAAATGCTACATGGCTATCTAACCCAGAGTTTCTGAGTTCTGTTATACTCTGAGCTGCCTCTATTCATTTAAATGGATATTTAAAATTTCACTTTTCTTCCTTCTCAAAACTTTAAGTTGGGTATAATTTGTATATGTATTTGTATGCATGTATATATAAGAAAATAAGTTACTCTTTATAGAAAATAATGTATTAGTCAAGGGGATAAAGTACATGGATTAAATGAGAATAGCTAGTTGTTACCTTTGAGTCTCATAATTTTCCTTTTTTAAAATTCTTAAATTATCTTATTTTTGTTCAATTACAGTTGTCTGCATTTTCTCCCCATCCCAGCCAAACCCACCTCCCTCCCTTGCTTCCACCCTCCCCCTTGGTTTTGTCCATGTGTCCTTTACAGTAGTTCCTGAAAACCCTTCTCCCCACTGTCCCCTCCCCTTTCCCCTCTGGCTATTGTTAGATTGTTCTTAATTTCAGTGTCTCTGGTTATATTTTGTTTGCATTTTTCTTTTGTTGATTATGTTCCAGTTAAAGGTGAGATCATATGGTATTCATCCGTCACTGCCTAGCTTATTTCACTTAGCATAATGCTCTCCAGTTCCATCCATTCTCTTGCAAAGCAAAGGAGTTATTTCTTTTTCTCTGCTGTGCAGAATTCCATTGTGTAAATGTACCATAGTTTTTTGATCCACTCATTTGCTGATGGGCACTTAGGTTGCTGCCAGCACTTGGCAGTTGTAAATTGTGCTGCTATGAACACTGGGGTGCATAGGTTCTTTTGGAATGGTGTTTCAGGGCTCTTTAGGATATAATCCTAGCAGTGGAATTGCTGGATCAAAAGGCAGTTCCATTTTTAGTTTTCTGAGGAAATTCCATATTGTTTTCCACAGTGACTGCACCAGTTTGCATTCCTACTAATAGTGCACTAGTGTGCCCTTTTCTCCACATCCTCTTCAACACTTGTTTGTTGCTTTGTTTATGATGGCCATTCTGACCAGTGTAAAGTGATATCTCATTCTGGTTTCAATTTGCATCTCTCTAATGGCTAGTGATGTTGAGCATCTTTTCATATGTTTCTGGGCCCTCTGTATGTCCACCTTGGAGAAGTGTCTGTTCAAGTCTTTTGCCCATTTTTTAATTGTTTTTCTTGTTTGTCTTCCTGGAGTGGACTCATATGAGCTCTTTATATATTTTGGAGATCAAACCCTTGTCTGAAGTATCATTGGCAAATATGTTTTCCCATATAGTTGGTTCTCTTTTCATTTTAATGCTATTTTCTTTGGCCATGCAGAAACTTTTCAATTTGATGAGGTCCCATTTGTTTATTCTTTCCTTTATGTCCCTTGCTTTAGGGGACATATCAGTGAAGATATTGCTGCATAGAATGTCTGAGATTTTTCCTGCCAATGTTTTCCTCTAGGACTTTTATGGTCTCACAACTTATATTTAAGTCTTTTATCAACCTTGAATTTATTTTTCTGCATGGTGTAAGTTGGTGATCAAATTTCTTTTTTTTTTTTTTTTTTTTTTTTTGCATGTAGCTGTCCAGCTCTCCCAACACCATTTGTTGAAGAGGCTATTTTTACTCCATTTTATGCTGCTGCCCCCTTTGTCAAATATTAATTTAACAGAGCGACTTGGGTTTATTTCTGAGCTCTCTGTTCTGTTCTATTCATCTATGTGCCTGTTTTTATGCCAGTACCAGGCTTTTTTTTATTACAGTGGCCTTGTAATACAGTTTGATATCAGGTATTGTGATCCCTCCTGCTTTGTTCTTCTTTCTCCAAATTGCTGAGCCTATTTGGGGTCATTTATGGCTCCATATAAATCTTTGAAATGTTTGTTACATACCTGTGAAATATGTTATCAGCACTTTAGTAGGGGTTGCATTGAATCTATAAAGTGCTTTGGGTAGTGTGAACATTTTGATGATGTTAATTCTTCTAATTCATGAGCATGGTATATACTTCCATTTGTTTGTGTCTTCCTCAATTTCTTCAATGTTGTGTTTTTTTCTGAGTAAAGTTCTTTTACCTCCTTGGTTAGGTTTAATCCTAAGTACTTTATTTTTCTTGTTGTTATGTCAAATGAAATTTTTTCCTGATTTCTGTTTCTGATATTTCAGTGTTGGTGTACAAAAAATGCCTTTGATTTCTGAATATTGAGTTTGTATCCTTCTGTTTTGCCAAATTCATTGATAGGGTAGTTTTTTGGTGGAGACTAGGATTTTCTGTGTACACTATCATGTCATCTGCAAACAATGACAGTTTTACTTCCTCCTTTCCAATTTGGGTGCTTATTATTTATTTATTTTTTGTCTGATTGCTGTGTATAGGACTTCCACTACTGTGTTGAATAACAGTGGACACAGCAGGCAACTTGTCTTATTCCTGAGCTTAGTGGAAAAGTTCCAAGTATTTGTCCATTGAGGATGATGTTGGCTGTAGGTCTCTCATATGTGACCTTTATTATGTTGAAGAATGATCCCTCCATTTCCACTTTGCTGAGTGTTTTTATCATAACTGGGTGCAGTGCCTTATCAAATGCTTTTTCTACATCTATTGATAAGATCATGTGATGTTTGTCTTTGGTTTTGTGTATGTGGTATATTATGTTTATTGATTTGTGTATATTATACCATCCTTGCATCCCTGGGATGAATTCCACTTGGTCATGGTGTGTGATCTTTTTAAACTAAGGGGGGGTTGGAAATGAGAGGGAGGTAGGGAGCACTGGGGGGTGGATTGGGATGGGAGTAAAAGACAGAAAACTGTACTTGAACAACAACTAAAATTAAAAAATAAATAAATAAAGTATTGCTTGATGAGGTTTGCAATATTTTGTTGAGGATTTTAGCATCTATGTTCATCAGCAATATTGGCTTGAGGTTTTCTTTCTTCATTATGTCTTTATCTGGTTTTGGGATTACAATAATGCTAGCTTCATAAAAAGAGTTTGGGAGTCTTCCATCTTCTTGATTGTTTTGGAATAATCTGTGGAGGATGAGGGTTAGCTCTTCTGTAATTGCTTTGTAAATTTCTCCTGTGAAACTGTCTGGTCCAGGGTTTTTGTGTGTCAGAAGCATTTTGATTACTGCTTCTTATTTCATTGGCTGTTATTGGTCTGTTCAGGCTTTCTGCTTCTTCATTTAGTTTTGGAAGATTATATTTTTCTAGAAATTTGTCCATTTCACCTAGGTTTTCAAATTTCTTGTCATATAGTTCTTCATAGTAATTTCTTACAATCCTTTGTATTTCTGTGGTATCAGTTGTAATCTTTCCTCTTTCATTTCTGATTGTGTTTATTTGTATCTTCTTTCTTTTTTTCTTGATGAGCCTACTTAAAGGCTTGTCAATTTTGTTTATTTTTTTAAAAAACACCAGCTCCTGGATTCATTGATCCTTAGGATTGTGCTTTTGGTATCTATGTCATTTAATTTTGCTCTGGTCTTGGTTATTTCCTTTCTTCTACTAGTTCTGGGCTGTCTTTGTTGTTGTTCCTCGAGTTCTTGTAGGTGTAGGGTTAGGTTGTTTGTTTGAAATGCTTCTATCTTTTTTAGGTAGGCCTGTATTGCTATGAACTTCCCTCTCAGGACTGCCTTCACTGTGTCCCATAAGTTTTGGATGGTGGTGAGGTAATTTTCATTTGTTTCCAGAAACTTGTTGATTTCTTATCTCATTCTTGACCCATTCATGGTTTAATAGCATGCTATTCAATCTCCATAAGTTTGAGTGTGTTTGGTCTTTTTCCCTGAGGTTGGCTTCTACTTTCAGTCCCTTGTGGTGAGAGAAAATGCTTGATATGATTTCAATTTTCTTGAATTTACTGAGGCTTGTTTTGTGTCCTATGATGTTGTCTATGTTTGAAAATGTTCCATGTGCATTTGAAAAGAATGTATATTTTGATTCTTTGAGGTGAAAGGCTCTAAATGTATCAGTTAAGTCCATTTGATCTATAACATTGTTCAATGCCACAATACCCTTGTTGATATTTTGTTTGGAAGAACTGTCCATTTTTGACAGTGGGGTGTTAAAATCCCCTAGTATTCTCATGCTGCTATCAATATCTTTCTTGAAGTTCTCCAAGATTTTCTTTATGTATGTGGGTGCTCCTATGTTGGGTGTGTATATTTACAATGTTTATGTCTTCTTGATGGATTCTTCCCTTGAGTATTATGAATGACCTTCTGGGTCTTTTTTTATGGATCTTTTATTGAAGTCTATTTTGTCTGATATGAGTATTGCTACCCTGGCTTTTTTTTTCCTGTCCATTTGCTTGGAAATTTTTTCCCTAGCCCTTCACTTTCAGTCTGTATAAGTCTTTTGTTCAAAGGTGGGTCTCTTGTAGGCAGCATATGTATGGGTCATGCTTTCTTATCCATTCTGCTATTCTCTTTTTTGATTGGGGCATTTAATCCATTTACATTGAAGGTTATTATTGATAGGTACTTACTCATTTCCGTTTTTCATGCCTCTATTGCTCTCTCTTTCACTGTTTTTCTTCCCGTTCTTAAAGCAAAACCTTTAGCATCTCTTGCAGAGCTGGTTTGGAGGAGGTATATTCTTCAAAGGATATACCTCTTTTGGTCCAAAAAGCTCCTTATTTGGCCTTCCATTTTTATTGAGAGCATTGCTGGATAAAGTAGTCTTGGTTGCAGGCCTCTGGTTCTCATTACTTGGAATATTTCTTGCCATTCCATTCTGGCTTGGAACACTTCTGTTGAAAAGTCTGCTGCTAGACTTATTGGGGTTCCCTTGTATATTCCTTCCTGTTTTTCCCTTGCTGCCTTTAAGATTCTCTCTTTATGTTGGATTTTTTTCATTTTAATTATGATGTGTCTTGAAGTGGGCCTCTTTGGGTTCCTCTAGATTGGGAGTCTCTGTGTTTCCTAGATTTTTGTGACTTTTTCTCTCATCAAATTAGGGAAATTTTCCATCATTCCTTTCTCAAACAGGTTTTCTCTCCCTTGCTCTTCTTCTCCTTCTGGTATCCTTATTATATGGATAGTATTATGTTTCATGTTGTCCTGCATTTTCCTTAACACCTCTTCATTCTTTACGAGCCTCATTTCCTTTTCTTGCTCTTTCTGGATGTTTCTTTCTACTTTGTCCTCCAGCTTGCTGATCTGATCCTGTGCTTCATGTAGTCTGCGTTTGATTCCTTGTACTGTATCCTTCAGTTCAGAAATTGTATTCTTCATTTCCTCTTGGTCCTTTTTGATAGTTTCTGCTTCCTTTTTCATGTTCACACATTTTGCAATGAGTTCATTGTAGGTTCCCTGTAGTTTTTGGTAATTCTCTGTGAGCTCATTGAGCTTTCTGATAACCATTGCTTTGAAGTCAATATCTGATAGTCGACTTGCCTTTATTTCATTTATCATTCTTTCTAAGGCTTCCTTCTTTCCTTTCTTTTGGGAATTATTTCTTTGTCTTCCCATTGTTTCTGAGGCTTTTCTTGGTAGCTTCTGCTTCTTGAATTGATGTGTTTTGGCTTCCTGCATTTAGGGTGTGAAGTTCAATGGTAGAAGACCAGTAAGATTCAGTGGTGCAGTCTCCTTGATCTCCTGAGCTCACTGATCTTGGACTGTAGTTTATGTTGGCTCTGTGTATGTCTTTGGGTTTTGGTTGTTGTTGGGTCTTTCTTTGGTGTGTCCTTCCCTCCAGCTGGTTAACTGAGGGTCACTCCATTTACCATGTCTTGTATTCTGATGTGCAGGTGTGGACAGGTTGTGTTTAAGCTGGTTCTTTTATGTGTACCGGGTTTTGAAGATTTTCTTTTGCTCTTGTTCAACTGTTTGTTGTGTGCAATTTCTCCACTATTTAGTTGTATTTCCAGATAGGTCCTGGGTTGGGTTAGTATGGCTTCCACTCCCTCCTTCAGCTTCTTCTGTTGTTATCTGTTCGTTGTTCCTTTGTTGGTGGGTTTCCTCTTCCAGCAGGTATACTGGTGTTCATAGCTTCCACCTACTCTTTTTTATGATCAGTTGGATGGGGGAGGAAAAATGGTTTAAGACAGTGGGAGTGTATTCTATGGTATTTAAAGTATCAACTTGTAGAAAAGAGATAGGAGATCCTTTGTGTATGTATAGCGTTAACCATGATATTTCACCCAACTAGCCACTTTTTAGAAAGGGTGGAAAGAAGATAAGACTCTTGTTGGCAGGGGAGGATTGTGAGTTAGATCTAGAAAGCAGTGAGCTTGGGCAGGGAGGGTCAGATTGTGAGGTAAATTGAGAATAAATGATAGAAAATAGGTGTAGTGTGTGAGAGAACAGAGTGAAGCACAATAGTAATAAAGTTTGGGAAACCATGAACTGGGCTAAGATCTGGAGGGGTACTGTGTAATATTTACAGTTGTATGGAACAGCAATTATTTACAATAATAATGGAGCAATAATCATATAACATAATCTATGTGATATGGATAACAAGAATAGGAAATATAGGACCTAGAGCATTGTGCTAATGGAACACAAGTGACATGAAAGACAGTAAATTAAAAATACATTATGAAACATAGAACAAGGGAAACCAGTCAAACAATGTAATTTAACCAGCCAAGTGTAGAAGACTAAACAGAATGAAAAGAAATACAAAAATATTAATAAAATGAAAAATATAAGAAAAACAATAACACAAATATACAATAGCTTGCAAGTTCTCTGGAGTAGCAAAATGAAATTTGTCTCACTGTTTCAGCTGTTGGGATGACCCGTCTTTGGGTCCAACTCTGGTCTTTTCACAGCTCCAGGTTTTATTGTCTCACTTGTGGAGGGGGGAAAGGAGAAGGAAGGAAGAAGAGATAAAAAGGGAAAGAAAGGAAGGAGTTAAAAGAAAAAAAAATACTTTACAAATGGCTTCTGCTGCCTTCAAACTGGCCAAGCCAGTTCTACTGGTGTTCCTGGCTGCAGCAGGCTGAGGGGGGATTGGTTTCACTTTTCTCCCTTCCTGAGCTGCATTCTCAGCCCCCAGCCCAGTTCCTCAGTTTGCTGCTGGGCCCCCAGTGCGATTCTGCACCCAGCCTAGGCCTTCAGTCTACCAGTTGCACTGTCCTTGAGGTGCACCAATTAGGAGTAATTCACACACCACCTTCTTTTTCTTTGCTGTCCTAGATGCTAGGGACTCTCAGTGCCCCTTCAGGCTAGTTCAGCCTCCCCACTGAGTTAAGTCTTTCTGGGAATTGCTGACTCTCTGAGCCTTGCAGTTCTCCTTTGCAGGGCTGTTTCCACCTTCCTCTTAGAGAGCCAGTCGCCCCTCCTCTACAGGGGTGCTACTGTGGCTGCAGCTGCTGATACAGTTGCATGCCTCCTGTGCTGCTTCTTCTGGGGATGCAGGGTTTGGGTGCGGCATGCTTCTGGGTCGCAGGGTCAGGCACGCTCTCTCCTGGGCCTGCAAGTGTGCTGGGAGGAGCAGCCACTGGTCCCTCAGGTTCCAGTAGGTACTGTCCCTGCTGCACGGGTGCACACTTAGTGGGGCAGCCACTTGTCCCACAAGGCTGGGCAGGGTTGGGGGCACAGAGACCAGGTTGGCTGCTGTAAGAGAATTCCCCAAACAGCCACTGAGATTCACTTTTTTCACTTTTTCTTTTTGAATAATTTCTCCTGCCCAATCCTGCTGCTCCATACAAGGGCCTAGCCTCCTACATAGTCCTACTCTCCAACCAGACCAGGGACTATCAGGGTCATGGCCTGTCATGGCCCAACTCTCCCTAGCCAGCATCCACAGTCTTCATGGGTGTACACCACCCCTATGTGTTTGCCACTTCATCCTTATTGCTCCCCTGTGACTTCAAGCAACCAGATCTCTCCCAGTGCTGCTCAAACTTTGTTTGACAGGGGAGGGAGCTGTTGACCCAGCTCTTTCCCAAGAACCCTGTGGCAGGCCCTATGGTGCAGGCCCTGGGGCTGCAGCCTCCCTTGTGCCCATGCTGGACCCAGGGACCTTATTGTCCTGACACATTCTCCTTACTGTCTGATTTTTCAACGTCTTCTACAATTTTTGGTCTCCAATCTTCATATATGTTGGGGTACTATTGGATGTTCACTCTGTTCCTCAGAAGATCAGCTAGGTATTTCAGCTGTGTGCAGGGGGAAGTGGACCCCATTCCCACCTATCTTGCCACCATCTTCCCTAGTCATAATTTTCTATATAACCTTGAGAAAATTTATTTTCTTCCTATGTGCCTAAGTTTCTCTAATTCTCCTTTTATACTTCAGGTCTCTACTAAAATGATACTGCAAAACATGTAACTCCTGAACCTCAATTTTTCCTGTTGTTTACAGTTTTTCATGTCAGTCAGGTTGGCTTTGTTTCAGGCTGTTGTTTAGGTTGAGGTCTCCTCCACATGTCTTTCAATCTGAGAAAAGCAGTTACTTTTGTGGCTCTTGCACAGAAGGATAAAAGGTCAAGGCAAACCACATCAACACTATGACAGCTTCCACTTGCATCACATCTACTAACTATTCATTGTCCAAAGCTAGTCATGTGGTGAAGCTGAAAGTCAATGAGGCAGAGGTGTAAAATAAACCTCTTTTATTAATAGGCACTACACAGGAATGTGGGCAGAATTCTGTTAGAGGGAGGGAATTGGGAACAGTAATTAAATCTACCCCATTCCTCATCAGCCATTGGATATGTAGCTGTGTTTTCTATATGAAAAGTTGTTTTAACCAACTTTATTTTAAGGTGCTGTATATTATATATAGCTTGAGAAATGATGTGCATATGCAAAGATCCTATAATACAACTCTGTTGTGTTATTTACAGGCTAATAACATATTTACCTTAGAAAAATATATTTGCTTGAACAAATGTTTTGTTTGAGTCATTAGACTATGGTAATGCATTTTTCTTATATATAATACAGAAATTTTCTGAATATGTATTAATATAGTATTTTTTAAAGGGACTTTATCAATGAAAGCAGTTTCAAATGAAAGAGAATTCCAAATTTAAAAAAAAAGGTATGTTTGCTTTTAGAGGATTAAATTTTAAATGTATACTCTGTGTCTCTGATAGCATTAATTTTTCATTTCCTCAACATTGTCCTTTTATTTACATTATTTCAAAAAAAAGAAATCTTACAGAAACCAAAAGATTATATGGATAGACATGATTTTTAATTCAGTTCTATATATCACTTTTGCTAAATAGGGCATGCAGTTTACTGGACAGTACATAAAGCAAACCTCTCCATGTCAGTACCAAGTTGGCAGGCAATTCTGTTTTAGTCCTGTCTGGAGATTGCTTGGCATTCCCATACATTTCAGCTCTGATCCTCTAATGGTCATCTGTTATGCTGTGATTACATGGATGAACTTCAAAAAGGTCATTTGAGTAAATTGTCAAGTTAAGATCACAATATACATACAAAGGAAGAGTGCTACAACTCCAAATAAAATAGACTGTGCTTTATGAGGAAGTTTGACACTTAAAAATAATACAAATACTCTGTTTTAAAAAAGCCTACACATGAAAATGTTCTAAGGAATAATTTTCTGCATTGTTGACAATCTCAACAGGTTGGCTAGATTCAAAATGGGTCTGGGGACATAAATACCTTTCATTCCTATAATTACTCATATTAAAGCTAAAAGGTGCTGAGAGGCCATATCATAGCTTCTACAGAACATGATAAAGTTGAAGTTTGTGTGGCATTTTTTCTACTCTGTTAACAGAAGATGAACTGCTTATTACAAACTTTTACAAAGAATATTATATTTTTAGCTTAAAACACCATGACTTTCTTCAGTGCTTTCTTCCATAAAATAATAATCAATGATAAATTTTGAAATAGTCCAGCTGGTTCTCCAATAAAATAGAGGTTGAGCCAAAATCCAACCTCTTTTGGTATATGAGACTTGCTTCCCTATCCTCTCCCACTAGCTTTGTACAAGCATGAAATATCTTTTCACTCATGCTTTATCTGGAATGTAAACAAAGGTTGTGTATTTCTGTATAACACCTTGCTTTTGATGTCTCAATGTTCATTTATCATGCATGAGACCTCATGTACACACCCTAACACATGAATTTCTCTCAGAATCTCAAGGGCAGCTAATGTTACTATACCTTTTATCCTTTTTTCATTGTTTTCTAGCATTTAGTGATTTTTTTAGATTATCTAACTGCTTTCCATGCCATGTAAAGCCACATATACAATTTACTAATTAACTGATCTTTGCTTAATCATCTTCATCTGAAAATTAGAAATTATCATGGTTACCATATCCTGCGGTTGAATCAAATAAAAGGATGAACATAAAGTGTTTAGGAAAGAGTACCATCATACAGTAAACAATCAAACATATAAAGTATTTCCATTATACAGTTTTAAAATATAAGTATCTACTGTATGGCCAAACACTGTTCTGGGTACTGGGAATTTAATTTGAACAAGATAGACAAGGTTTCTATTCTCCTGGAATATTCACATTTCAGTGAGACATGACAAACAGGTAAAACAAACAAGAGAGCTACTAGTAACAAAATAATTTTGGAAATGAGGACATTTAGTCTGAGACGAGGTATATAACTTGCTCGCAATCAGAGAACTAAAAGGTGGTAAAGCCTGGATTCAAATCTAGGATAATGGTACCCTAAAACCCAAGCCTGCCATCGCCTCCATGCTGTTATGCTCATTATAATCTAAAATATTTCATCACTGTAGCCTCCCTCTGTTACTCCATATACCTCATCCTTAGGAATCACCATACCATGTCTTTACCTTTACTGAAACTTGATTTTCCTTGGAGTTTATCAGTTATGACAGTGGTTCTCAAACTTCACTGCACATTGAAATTATTTGGAAATCTATAATACAGTTCTAATGCTCAGGTAGCCCCACAGAAATTTTGATTGAGTTATTCTGGGTTAAATCAAGTGATTCCAACATGCAGCCTTTTAGAATGATGCTTGTTAATACTCTGCATGTATCCTAAAAGGTTATTATCAAGTTGTCTACTTTAGTTTCTCTCCTGAGACAACTTCCTGAGTTCTTTGGAAATTCCTACTATTAGGATTACTCCTGCATTTTCCTTGATCCAAGTGGATTTCTCATTCTTCCAAATCATCCCCTTAGCTCTTTCAAAGCTCTAGGTATCTAAGGTGCATCCAGTTACTAGATGGTGTCTGCCTCCCTCTAAGTGGTCTTATATTGGATAGTCTGTTGTTCCCTTTATTTTATTCCAATATCTTTATTACATTAAAATAATCTTTGCATTTTCTCCAGTGAGTACTCCATTTTTGTGGGCCCATAGCAGCCAAATTTCTGAGAAGTGTCTCTCCATTGTATCTTTGCTTATTTTCCAGTCATCTCAAATAGCTGCATTTCTATTCAATTTGCATCTTTGTGTGTTACCAGAATACAGAACACACAACTCAGCAGATGTAAGTAGAATATAATTTTATTTTGTTCTTATCTTACCCATTTTATTCTGTGGGATAATGTAATGCTACTTCTGACCATGACTCAATACAACCTCACATTGTCTCTTTCTTATATCTCCTCCACAGGAGAGTCTTGAACATTTTATATGCTGAAAGACTATAGGTTGATCACCATGGAGCCACCAAATTCTAGTGGTTACAGACACTTTCTCAAGGAAGATTCAAACACAGGTTCTCTATATCTCAGGACTGTAGGCATAGCCTGAGTGTCCATATGAAAGTTCCCAACTAGACCCATGACAAAGGAGGGGGAGGTGATGAATCACAAATCAACAAAGTCTCTACCTTCTCTATTATTAGACTTACTTTTATAATAGAATGGAATGGACCATATTACACATTTATAATGGAATACATTCTCACATTATTTTCTTTCATTGCTTCACCTGAACCCACTAAGATCAATTTTAACATCACTTTAAGTAGTACAACCAGACATCATGTGCATCATGATGTGATGTAATGAAGTATCCTTACTTAAAAAAAATGAACCTAGATCAAATTAGCCACTAGATTTATATAGAGTTCATAGAGAATGTATGGCTTTAAGGAACAAGTTAAATGATACTACTAGAAAGCTTAGAAATGAAAAAAAATGTAAGAAACTTTATAGGACAAATGACCTAGTTTTTCCAGAAAATCAATTTCAAGGGTAAAGAAAGTAGGGATGTGTGTGGCTCATGTAGAATAAAAGATGCTTAAAGAACAAAGAGCCAAGCATGATAAGCAGATCTTGTTTGGAACCTAATTTAAAAAGAAAAAAACAAAACCAACAAACTAACTGTAAAAATAATTTTTGAGACAGCCAGAGCATCTGAATATTGTCTGATTACTAGATGGCATTAGAAATTATTATAATTCCCTTAAGTATGAAAATAGCATAATCATTACATTAAAAATAAAAATATATCTATCATTTAAATATGTACAATAAAGTATTTACATGAAAAATGACATAATGATTGGTAATTAAAAAATTTCTACTTCTTAATATTTTGGAGATCAAAAAGTGTACAATTACTGATTCTGGGACTTAGTTTAATATATCAGTTTCACTAACTTTGTGCATATTTGAAAATTTCTATAATAAATTTGTAATATCACATTTGCCTTATTACTTCTAGTTTCATTGCTGTTGTCATTACTGTTGAGTTTTGTTTATTCTTTCATAGTTCAGGGATCTGTAAATTTAAAACTTAACCCAGGTGAGTTTGCCCATTGGCCAGATGTAATTACCCATGCAGGGGTATGGCTCTCAATTGGGTGTTCAGCATCGTTTCTTCATTAGTTTAGGTCTCACATATTTACTTGAAATTAGAATTATTTAAATCTTTAGCATTAGAAGGAGACATTTGGATATGTGACATTTTTCTTACCTCGAAAAGAGTTTATGAAGGGCAGCCCGTGCTCATATTCCTATGTCTTATAGGATGCCCTCTTGGAAAGATAAGAAATGTTGAAACTCTAATACTGTAATTATGATAGTGATTCTTCTAAATCAATGTTTAGCAAATTTGCCTCACCATGAGATTTACCTAGGACATTTGTCAAAACCAAAGCTCTGGGCTCTTCTCCTGAAGATACCTAAAGATTTTGATTTGATAGGTTCTGGGTGGGCCCCTTAATGTATTTTAAACAAGGTCTTCAGATGATTCTTGTGAAAATGCAAGTTTGAGAAACACTGCTCTAAATTAATTTATTTCACTTAAACTAGGTATGCAACATGGAAGTAATTTTTTACTACCACCTGTGAGCTCTGCTCCAGGAAGGTGATTTGTGTAGTAAGTCTACAAAATATAAAACTGCAAAGAAATCTTGAGAATGCTTACCCCTACCCAGGTTTGCTCAGTCTGGCAGACTCAAGTTGTAGTAGTTTTCAACTCTTTACATTACAATTATTTAGGAAGCTTGGAAAATACCAGTGCATAAGACCAAGGCCCAGAGGGTGTTACTTAATTGGTATGTACTAGGGCCTAGGTATTTTATTTTAAAAGGATTCTTATGTGGTTCTGAAATAAAACCAGATTTGAGAAATACTGAGGTTGGGTTATGCAATAGGTAGTTGCAACTTTAGCAAACATTATCCTCTTAAAGAGGATAGGATTAGCAGCATAAACCTGTCCTGCAAGATCTAAAAGAGAATAGCTTACATTCCCATCCCATTCTTCCCCTAATATCATACATGTTTTCATTTGTGCTGTGTAGGGTGGATTGGGTGGTTTGGACTTAATTTCTTCTTATCACCTTTGACTTTTCCCTTTATTGATGTTTTGGTCTCCATGCTCCATTTCAAAGTTTTTTCTCTCTGTGTATTTAAGCATAAAAATTAATTAAAGCAGATTGGACTGAGAAGAGGTGAAAGGAGTGGTTTGACATACAAAATGACATACAAAAACCATTATTTGAATGGTTTTAAAACATTCTACTACTCTGCCACATTACTTGGATATCTCAAGTCTTCTTTGATCTTGGGTGTGGAAAACTAAACATAGTGCACCAAATCTGGAGTTGCCCTATTTCTCTAAATGTAATTTTAAAAATCTCACAACTATTCTGTGATATGTAGAAAGTCCAATTTCCATTTCAGTGAAGCTCCTCAGGTCCTGTTCACTTCTAACCCAAAACTCCATTGCTCCCCTAAACTGGTCCAGATGATGACTTAAAGCATCATTCATGCTTTTCCTGTTCTACATCATGCCAACTCAGCTACAGAAGTCAGTTCTTTTCGTTTTTCCACATAAAAGACTATTATGTAGCAAAATTTACTGAAACATGGTGCAGATAGGGGGATTTATAAAGCTGCAATAAAAATGTTAAAGCAAATAATGGAATATCTGTTCTTTAGAAAAGTCTGTCCATAATTTCTCTAACTCAGGCTCCAACTTCCAACATTTTGTTTTCTACAGAATACTGCACACATTGTCCATCTCTGTAGTGAATAAATTGAAACCAAGTACACTTGATAAAATCTGTATCATCTGATATCTATCTAAATTGAAAATTTTTGCTATGAAGAAAATTCAGTTTTTTTAAATCTTAAAACTCAGAGCACTTCCTAAAATGTATAGGCTCTAAGGACAGAGGTACCTTTTGTCTACTGAGTACTTCAGTTTGTATATATAATATTTGAGAATATTGGACAAAGTCAAACTTTGTGTATGAACAAGATGAGAAAAATATCTTCAATATTAAAAAATTAAATGTACAAAATTTCCATAGACAAAATTAAGGGCAAATCACAAGATGAGAAAGTTCCAAGAATGGAAACTTAAGCAGCCAATACTCATGAAAAGGTATTCAAATTCACTAGATACTAGAGAAATGCCAATTAAACCCCAATGAAATGAATTAAATTAAAAGCACAGTGAAATACTATTTCAACACTCATTATGCTTAGAAAAAAGTTGATATTAAACTTAGAAAAAGTTTCACTGAGTTTTGTCAAAGATTTAAAGAGCAGGAGGCCTCAGAGAAACTGAAGATATAGTTGGGAGGGAGGTCTGGCACAGGGACTGGCAGAGAAGGAGGCAGGAACGCAGAGGTTAGAGGCACTCATTCTTCCGTGTGCCCACACTGAAGCCATAGCCCACAGCTAGGCTAGACTGTGGGTGCCAGACAAGTGACCCAGGTGGTGGGCAGCTGGCCACCTCCTATTTGGCAGAACCAATGTGACTGCCCCTTAGTACGTGCCTGCCTGTAAGTGCATTCTGAGGTCTGGAAGTCAGAGACAGAACCCGGGCACATGGTCTAGGAGCCCATAGTCTGAGTGCCCCCACAGCACCATGTCTGAGCTCCTGGAGTGCCCCATGTTTTCCAATGCCATAACCAGGGTGTTGCACTTTCACATAATAATGGAGCTGGAGCACCAAACACAGGAGGAAGAGGTGGACAAGATAATTAAACACAAAACGAAGGAAGAAAAAGGAGAGAGAAGAGAGAATGTCACTATAAAGAGACCAAGGAACAAGTCCTGAAGTTGCAAGTAAATCTTTTGGCCCTACAGGAAAAGAAGCACTAGCTTTTTCTACAGCTCAAGAAGCTGTAGATGAGGAAGAAAGGTGGAGGTGAAAGGAGTCCAGTGACCTGACCACCCTGTCATCAGCTGCATACCCACAGAGTCTGACTATTCACACAGGAACTCATCTCCTCAGCATGCAGGGGAGCCCTGGAGGACACAATTGCCTAGGCACCCTTGCGGCAGCTGACAGAGCCAAACAGACACTTGCTTCCCAAGGGCTCACCACCCAGCATTATGTGGGCTCATAGGTTTCACAGGGAACCCAGAGTATGGGCAATTCCAAGGCAGCCCAAGTGATACCTATGGGACTGTTCAGCCCCCACCTCACTAAGGACCCACTCAACTGATCATCAGCTCTTGTCATTAGCTCAGAGATCCTTCAGTGTTTCCTGCAGTGCAGTACTTGCCTCAGACACAGACGTAGCCTATGCCATGCACAGCCACTTTCAGCCCTCCCAGGCAATATCCCTTCCAGCCTGGTGGTGGCCTGTCCTTACAGAAGCAGATGGAACATGCTAACCAGTAAACTGGCTTGTCGGCCTCATCCTCCCTGTGCCCTATACATCTCCAAGCACTGTACCCAGTCTCAGGACTCTTTGCCTCCCCTACCCACCCCCCCATGCAGATGCAACCAACAGGAAAGCTGAACTTTGTAGCTGCCACCCAACCTGGATCCCCAGCTCCTTTTCATTCAGCACAGCCAGAACCCATGATTCTACCACAGTGCTCATCAAATTTGATTTTAAACCTCACCCCACCCCCACCATGGGTGAGTGTCCTCAGTATGCCCTAGTTCTAGGCCAATAAAATCTACCTGCCATTGTGGAGAGGGTATATGAAGAGCATAATTGAGTTGGCATGAACTTCTTATTAAATTAAGGACTTCAAAAATTCTGTACTGCGTTAATTGTAGATCAAAATAACAAGGCTCCTATATTCAACTGGTATTAATAATTTATTTATTATGTAGAAATAATCATATATCATACTTATCTTAGTTTTTTGTCTTTTTGATTATTGTCAGTGTTACTCTCAAGAATATAAACCCCATGAAGTCAAAAATCATATCTACTTTGATCACAAGTGTGTTCCTATCTTCTGGCAGATAAATCTTAGCAGACAGAACATTTAGCAGAATGAGTGGGTATTGATTGATAATATTTTGGTATAAATAAATGATTAATAATTTTGAAATGAGTGTATTATTTGGAGGAAAAATGAGCATAGGCTAAATATTGAAGCTACTTGAGGAAATAGCATTACACTTCTCTTTCAATATGTAGTCTGGAATTTTTAACCAACAATTAAGCTCAATACAATTCAGATTTATTAATAAAATCCCTGATTTTGTCAACAATATAATTATTTGAGAAACCATATATCACAATCTTAAAAATTCTTCCTGACTTCATATAAGAAATCACCAACTTAATGTCTCCCTGTACAAATATGTTTTGCATTTAATGGCAGCCAGGAGTCCACCTCAATGTCTTGTTGGCCTCCTATAGGGACGAAATGAAAAAGAACACTTAACACGTATAGCTGGCAAATATTCTCCCTAACTAGATTAGCTGCTGCTGGAGGTCCAATACATATGTTATTTCTAGCCTAGCCCTTGTCAATTCACTCATGCTTTTGTCCTCCACCCTGCCTCAGAAGTAAAGATAAGTCTTCAGAAAGTATATTAATTGTGGTCCTTACCATTGGTTGTTTTTTATATTGCTGCATACCAGGGACAGTACCTGCATTATTTTAAGTGTTTAATAAATATTTGTTGAATGAATGAATCAATGATTTAATCCATCAAGAGCTGAATAGTCTCTGAATCATTCCAAGACCAAGTTGTAATTGGATATATTTATATCTTTCTTTATATAGTTAAAATAGCATAGCAATCCAAAGTCCCATCAAGAACATGCCATGCTGTAAAATGAGAGTTTAATGCTTAATTTATACTTCTTCTCTTAGAAGGAAAAAAAAAACTTGTAGAATACCTGATTGTCTTTCATTGGGGCTTTACAGCTTTCCTCATAGAATTTATTGAGCTAGTTTTTTAAATGGCGAATTCGGTGGTTTCCTTTTCTAACATACCATTTATTCATGCTTTGTATTTGATTAAGAGTTTCATTTGACTGAGAATTGTTCTTTTTCTCTTTTCTAGAATATTTGCAGTTTCCATCTCAATGTCTTTTCATGAATATTTCATCATATTGATGATTCAGTGTTCCTGCCTCTGCAGAAATGGTGGGTAACACAGATTTAGTCATAGAGCCAAAGAAAACGTTGCCACTTTACTGTTGTTAAGGATATATTTTTTCAATGCCTCAGACTTGCAACTTATTGCCCAACATTATATATAAAATATCTCCAACATGCAGAAAACTTGAAAGAATTTTACAGTGAACATTCACCTACCCAACACCAAAATTTGCCAATTAACCTCTTGCTATATTTGTTTTATTATATATCTTTTTATCTCTCCATCATCCTACCCATCCATCAAGCCATCTTATTTTTTGTAGGCATTTTACTGTAAGTTGAATTCATCAGTACTACAGTTCTAAACATTTTAGCATGGAAATAAGAAGCTAAAGTTCAATATTTTTTGCAGTTTTTTTAAATTTGAAGTGAAACTTACTTAAAACAATATGTACAAATTTTAAGCATGCAATTCGATGAGTTTGACAAATAATACAAACTCCTTTCACAATATAGTGCATTATCATCAACCTGGAAAAGTTTTCATATTACACTTTCTAGTTAATCCCTACCCCTACTCTTCCTTTCAAAGGTCACCACTATTCTGACTTTTTTCCATCATAAATTAGTTTTCTCTGCTTGTTGCAGCATTTCTTATAAATTATATAATATATTATGCACTCTTTTGTGTAAAGCTACTTTCACTCAGCACTATGTTTTTGACATTCATCCATGTCATTCTCTGTGTAAAGATCTTACTAGTTTGTAATACAATACTAAGTAGCATTTCATTTTATGAATATATTACACTTTATTTATTCTACTATTGATCAATATTTGAGCTTTGTTTTCAGTTTTGGCTTTTCTGAATAAAGCTCTGTGTATATTCTACTGTACAAATCTTTGTGCAAACTTATATGTTTGCATATAACTTGAGTAAAAATCTAGTAATATACTTCCTGGTTGCAGCATAGGTGTATCTTTCATTTTAACTAAAACTGCCTCATCCTTTTTCCCAAGTACTTGTGTCATTTTACACTCCTACCCAACAATATATGAGAGTTCAAATTGTTACACATCCTTGGCAAACTAGGTGTTATTAGTCTTAATTTAACTATTCTGGTGGATTTAATATTTCATTGTGATGTTACTTTTCATTTCCCAAAAGACTAATGATTTTGAATTTTTATCATCTGATTTTTTGCCATTCCTGGGATAGATAACATTTATTAATTAGGGACTCTCTTCTTTTGAAGAGTTGATTTCAACTTGCTAATATATTGCTAAATATTTTTTTACAATATTTATTAGAGACATATTTTTCCTTTGTTAGGTTTTGATCCTTTTAGGTAGAGCATGGTGTCATATTTTGACGCCATTATCTCACAAGATGTGAAGCCATAATCATTAGTTCTTGCCTCCAGGCTTGTAGATTAGCAGGTATGTGGCTTGAGCTTAATATTTCTGGTTTGTTTTTGGCCCATGAAGATATTTATTTTAGGCCTGCTATTTTTATTTTCTATCTTTAAATTATTTATTTTTCTATGTTTTTGAAGTATTGAGGATGCATCAAATGTTTTCTTCTGTGTCATCATAACCAGAATTGACATTTACCACTACTTTATTAATTTTGGGTTTGTGGCACCCTCCTTTTTCTTGGTTAGTAATTATAAGATATAAAGGTCTTTTTGGTGGTAGGAATCAACACAATAGCACTTGTATGGTACCAAAAGGCAAAACTTTTGTTACTTACCACTTCAAATGAAACAAGGAAGCCAAGCAGGGGCAGGCAGAGGGTTGCACTGGGGGACAATGTAACAGCAAGTTGGAGCTATAGGGCCAGTTTATGTATGACAAGTAGAGTGAGTTTAGCTAGATCTCTCAAATTCCCTGTGAATAATTTCAAGGACTCGGGATATATAGGGTGCCTAGTTGTCTGGTACCTGGACATAGGGTGATTGGGGCTGGTATATGCATAGGGACTCACAGTGTGAGAGACAAAAAGAGGGGTGGTTGGTGTGTGGACTTAAGTAGCTACCCAAGAAGGGAAACTGACAGGCCTCCATCTAGGGTCTCAAAATCGAGTATAGATGGCATTAAAAAACAATATTAATAGCTGTGTAAATTAGATAGCCTTATACTAGTGTGACATTCTTGGTTGAATTCCTTGACCTTTTCCATGACATAGTCTGAAGATCAATGATGCAAATCATTGGGTTTAGTTTTGAGATATAAAATAAAATCTGAAGGTAGGTAAATTGGACTACATCAAAATTTAAAATTTCTGTGTACCGAAGGATACAATTAACAATTTGAAAAAGCAACCCACAGAAGAGGAGAAAATATTTGCAAATCACATATCTGATAAGAGGTTAGTATCCAGAATATATAAAGAAATACTTCTCAACAACGACAAAACAATCTGATTTAAAAACAGGCAAAGGAATTGAATAGACACTTCTCTAAAGAAGATATACAAATGGCCAACAAGCGCATGAAAAGATACTCAACTTCATTAGTCATTAAGGAAATACATATCAAAATCACAACAAGACAACATTTCATACCTATTAGGAGGGCTACCATAAAAATTAAATAAAACATAACAATTGTTGCTGTGATGTGGAGAAATTAGACTTCTTGTGCACTGTTGCTGGGAATGTAAAATAGTATATCTGCTATGGAAAGCAGTATAACAGTTCCTTAAAAAATTACAAATATAATTACTGTGTGATTCAGGAATCCCAGTTCTGGATATATACTCAAAATACTTCCAGTGTCTCCTGAAATAGAGAATAGGCTGACAGTGTCCAAAGGGGAGAAGGGAGTGAATTTCAGGGGAAAGGGGAAGGGTTTACAGGAACAAGTATGAAAGACACATGGACAAAAACTAAGGGGGTGGAAATGGGAGGGAGGGGGGTGCTGGGTGGGTGGGCTGGGATGGGAGTAAAAAACAGAAAACTGTACTTGAACAACAATTAAAATAAAAAAAATATTAAAAATTTAAAAAAGAATGAAATGAAGAAAAAATAATTTCAGTGTCTCAAAGAGATATTTGCACACCCATGTTAACAGCAACATCAATAGCCAAAAGGTTTAAGCAACTCAGCTGTCCATCAATGCATAAGTGGATAAAAATATGGCACAAAAAACAAGGAAATTCTGACATTCTACAACATGAATGAACCTTTAGGAAATTACTACTAGCATTTCATAGGCAGATACAAAGATGTTAAACATTTTACAGCACACAGGACAGTCTCCCAAGAACAAATAATTATTCATCCCAAAATGTTAATAATGTCAAGGTTCAGAAACCTTGCTCCAAAGGAGCTTCTTATTCCAATGTGTAAAGGCCAACCTGTATATGTAGTTCACAGTAAAACCTGGAAACAATTAGAAACTAACATTCTGTTTGTGAATAAATTCAAGCTGTGGACAGTAAATAAGATATAATGTACAATTTCTTTGACTGGCCCAAACACAAGGAGGAAACTTTTTTGACCCTGACTATTGGTAGCACAATGAACCTATCAGAACAAATCATTATGAACTCATGTCTAGATGACTGGGTCCTCCAAAGATGTTCTTTCAGTGCCATACTCAGCAGCCAATTATAGAATATAGCAAAAGTTAAAATTCAAGGTAGAAGTGATAAAGTAAAGCAAAATAAAATGGAAAGTGGATTTTCCATTTTAGTCAACCAAGTTTCAGTTTAGGCATAGGCAGAGCACAACATGGAGGAGCTAGCCTGAATTGGCAGGAAGGGAGGGAAGAGAGAAGGAAAAAGAAAGAAAGAGAGAAGACAGTCCTTTTGTAGGTTGTTATTTGACATTTCAGTCTATTTATCTTCATTCATAAGGTTTCTATTTCATTCTTGAATTCTACCATTTGGAGGAGAATGGAAGATACTCTAACAATGAATTCGATTTTGCCATTTGTCCCACAAATACCTCATGCCTGGATATGCCAGATTTCCTCATCCATCAAACCAGATGGTTTAATACAAGCATTATGTATGACATTTTTCTCTCCAGTGTTCATAATTTGTACTCAAAATGCCGATTTCTAAGATTAGGACTTTCCCATGATTACTTTTATCTGGTCTCTTGATTGAAAAGCAGTAATACTTTTTATGGCAGGTAAATTTGCTTCTTAAATTTATTGTCCATCTATAATCCACTTTAACTTGCAAATTGGGCACCATGCTTGCAAAGAGAGATTTTTCTAGTTGTTCCAGCTATGCAGCTAGGTCTTGGTATTCTTTTATTCAGGAGGTAATGCAGTGGTCCCCTGCATCCAAAGAGAGGGAAAGTTTAAAGCTCAGGGCTTCTATTTCATGTCCCAAGTTTCTACCATTACAAAAGATGCAGTCTCAAAGCTTCTTTATTGCTAACCACACCTGTTATTATGCATTTTCTATCTTCATAGGCAAGTATAAATATAAATAAAACAGAAGATAAAAGAATGTAGAACAGCATAGCAGAGATAAGTTAGATGGAAAAACTGAAATAAGGAATTTTGTGCATGGAAATAAGACAAGTATCATTTCCATATTTTGAAGACTCCAATAATTCATTCTATTTTTATACTAGATATATTAAAATATAAAATTAGATGTTGGGAAGCTCTCTACCTCATTGCAGGAATTGTAACCGCCCCCTGTGGCTAAGGCTGAGTGAGTGACCTCTGGACTGTGAGCCACTGAAGAAACAAAGCTTATCTCCCTGGCAAGAGCACTGCTTCTGCCATCTCTGGCCCCCAACACTTGGTCAGTTAGTCACAGTCTTATGGGTACAACCCCCTAGAGAAGGGGCAACCCTAGCAGATGTGATCATGTGGGAGGCCATCAAGAAAGGACTCGGGGGCTGCAGCAAAGTGAGGGCGAAGGACCCTCATCCTGCCCAGCTATTTTGACATAGCCCAAGTCCCCTTTCCATCTGGGAGAAGCTCTGGGAGAAGTGCATCCTGGCTCTAATCCACATAAGCCTGAATCTTGACGGGAAGGAGGTGCAGCCTTCTGCCAGCTAGAGCAGTTCCAGGGTGATCGGGCATAAGAAAGATTTCATAAAGTCCTGTGAAGTCTGCTTTGCTAAGAGTGCTATCATCCATATGATAAGGGTCTGGGCAGGAAATAAGTATGTCTCCTAAAGTTTTTGCCCTTCTCCCATGAGAGAAGCTAGCTACCTTTCCTCTCCAAGCAAATTATGTCTTGGTAGCATTATTTTCATCCATGGAGAATGGGGATGGGTCTGCGGGCAGAGCCCTCCCACAATTAGAAAACTGTTTTAAATCCACAAAAGCAATATAATTTAAATATCAAGGTTGACCGTCTCATTTCATTATATAGTATATTTGCCCATCCTCAATTGCTTCATAGATGATCAAAGAAAATGTATTTTTATCAACCATGAAAATTTGTGGTCTCCACACACCTCTCTGGAGATTCTTGTCCAGTAATTATTTATGTGAGAAATGCAAGAAATTATATTCTTTCTCCTTCTCTGGATTTCTGCTGTATAATTTGGATTAAACTTTTTATTCAGGCCAGCTCTCATTTATCTATATTTCAAAGAACTGTAATATTATCCTGATAATTAAAAATCCCAAGTATTGCAAGCTCTTCTACTTAAAAAACTGTGGCAAGATTTAGAAAGAAATTCATTTCAAAAAATCAAAACTGTTGATTTTAAGTTTTGATTAGTTAACAGTTCCACCAAGAAGATAGAAGTAGCAATGAAATTACCTCAAGATAAGGAACATAATGGGGTGTGAAAATTTCTCCAATTAGGTAATAGTGAACTCTACAATACTTAATTATCTTACTGAGAATCCAGTTTTTGAGATTTGGAGGCAACCAAAAGTTAGTACACTCTTTTGATTCAGAATTAAATTTTCTTAACAACAGTCAAGAACTAAATCTTTTAGTTTACTTCACCACCTTGTCCCAATATTTATTGCTTCTGGGAATAGATACATTCTCATTTCTCTCTAACCATAATAAAACCACTCATGCTCCAGAAATCAATTTGGATCTCAACATGTGGAATTAAGTAAAATGATTTCCTCTTACATAAAGCCTACATTTCTCTATCATTTCCCACCCATCCAACTACTCATCTATTAATTTAATTAAGATATAAGTATATATATTCAATACCTGCTATATATCAGGCAATGGATAGGGGACAGCAAACTTTTGCTGCAAAAGGCTAGATAGTAAATACTTTAGGCTCTGTAGGCCCCATGATCTTTGTTGCAGGTATTCAACACTGTCATTGTGGTATAAAATCAGCCAAAGAGAATGTGCAAAATGAATGGATATGGCTGTGTTTTAATAAAATTTTAGTAACCAAAACAGATGGAAGGATGGATTTTTTCCAGTGAGAGATAATTTGCTGAGCCCTGCACAATATGATAGACACTAGGTGGTATATTAGGCAAATATAATCACAGAAATCAAAGTGGTAATTTAAGAAAATAAGATAAATGCAAAACTTTGGTATGTTAAAAGTAGTAGACATCTGGATATAAAGCTATTAAGGTAATACACTCATATTCAGCCAGAATCACAGATGAAGACAGAGTGAGAAAGAGAGATTGAGAAAGAGAGGGAGGGAGGGAGAAGGATAGCAGATAGAGAGAAAGAGAGAGAGTTAATATAAGGATATCACTATTATCTTTAAAACTTAAAATGAACATATTGTATACCTTATTTTTAAAAAGTAAAACATTCATTTTGGTTTTAGAAAAAAATTAGCCCCCCAAAGGAAAAACAATATGCTATATAACAGAAATACTACTTGACAAAAAAAATAGGCCTTCCATATATATACATATATATAAATAATTGCTAAAGTAATTCACCTTCTAAAATAGTTTTAAAAATGGTAATTATGAGAGGTGAAGTATATGTTAACTAAACTTCTGGTAATCATTTTGCAGTAAATATTTGTATCAAATCATCACATTGTACATTTTATTAATCTTTTATTTTAATTGTTATTCTGATACAGTTTTCTGCCTTTTACTTCCATCCCACCCCCACAAGGCCTCCCCACCATCCAGAAGGCCTCCCCACCATCCTCCCATTTCCACCGCCCTTGTTTTTGTCCATGTATAAAGGACACATTGTACATCTTAAACTTGTATATTATATGTCAATTTTGTTTCAATAAAGCTGCATAAAATAGTTTGAGGGGAATATTTTATGTATGAGAAATAGTTTGTTCTTAAATCATATTTCACACAAGACATTTCAGGAGTAATATTTACATCAAAAGCCTGTAGTTGGATATCAAAAATTAGCTACATCAAATTTTATTTAAAACACTCTTTTTTTAAAAAATTCAAGTAACTCCAAAACATTTGCAGACAAAGAAGACAGGGTTATAAGGTTTGATGAGATGTGAACACTATAATAACCCTATTGGGACAAAAAAACAACAAAGTTAGAATGCCATGTATTCTTTATATCATCATTATTTTTATTAAATCTTTTTAGTTGGCAGTGAAATATTAAAAAAAAGTAAAAGTGATGTGAAACATTATGTAGTGTAGAATTCCCAAAGAGTAGCTTTTGTTGAGTGTGAAAATAAATTAGAAACAGATCAAATTTATTAAATACCTGAAGAATCTCAGTTGGGAAAAAAAAATCCAATGCAAATTTAAATATTGGAGTTAGGTTTTAAGGATAAGGTTTGAACTGTCATTTTTTTCATTCTCTCAGTTTCTGTTATTATTTGCTAGTTATTTTCTCACAGTAATATTTCTTTAACACATGTTTTACTTTATTAAATATAATATGTAATGTATATATTAGGCATCCCATATATTATAGTTGTATTTATTAGGTTAATCTCATTGTCCTTACTGTGTCTCATTTATATTCTTTGTTTTTTATAATTACATCTTTTTTCATCTAAAAGTTGTTTCTGATCATCAGTGGAAATACACGTCAACCCTATTGGTCACATACTTTTGAACATTCTTTAAAACTGATACAGTGCATTTAGGATATGCCACCTTTATCTACAAAATGTTTAATCTGAAGTATGTGGGGGAGATTGGGTTTATCTCTATCTTTTAA
Source organism: Carollia perspicillata (assembly GCA_004027735.1). Taxonomy (NCBI): domain Eukaryota; kingdom Metazoa; phylum Chordata; class Mammalia; order Chiroptera; family Phyllostomidae; genus Carollia; species Carollia perspicillata. The sequence continues at coordinate 70,514 of PVKM010000431.1, forward strand.
ATTAATAAGATATATTTGGGAGAGAGCAATATAAACCTTGGATACCAGGCAGGGCCTGAAATTCTGTCAAATGTATTACAAGTGTTAAATCATAAACTGAGGTACCCTGGCCAGGTGGCTAAGTTGGTTGGAGCATCATCCTGTACACCAAAAGACTGCGGGTTTGATCTTCAGTCAAGGCACATACCTAGGTTGCAGGTTGAAACCCAGTTAGGGCACATAAGGAAGGCAACCAATCAGTGCTTCTTTCTCACTTCAATGTTTCTCTCTCCCCACTTCCTCTCTTTCTAAAATTAATAAGCGTATCTTCATGTCAGGATCCAAAATATAATAAGATGCTATTTATGTTATAACATAAAAAATATGGAGCAAAATCCATGCTCACAACCTACAAAATGCCCCAATGTGCTATGAATTGTTTTGAATATGTAATATTATTTTAAAGGAACAAACAGTACATTCTAGAAAGTGTCAATAAAAAACATGGTAAAGAGTAAGAGGAATTTACTGGCTGTTTTTTTAAGAAGCAAGAAGTTTATGATATAATGTCTATAATTTTAAAATAAGTATTTAATACTTACTCTTGGCCAGGTGCTAAGCTAGAGGCTAGGGACATGACAATGGAGAAGAAAGCTACAAGCATGCATGGCCTTCTAGAGTATGCAAATTATTAATAGTTGCAGTTGTGATAAATTCTTTCCAAGGCAGAGTGTTATGGGCAAATGGAAGTGGGAGAGTTACCTTATTATGGAGATGAAGGAGAAGTTAGAACTTATACCATTGAGTGTAAGAGGAAAGTAACATTATAGTAACACGAGGCTAAAATGAAAATGTTGTTTAGAGGCAAGGAAACCCCATATATCTGCCCCATGCGAATTATTTTTGAGATGACTAGCTTGTCTAGAATCTCATCTATCCTACTCTGTGAGTTTCTAAAGTGAAGATTTTGCTCTCATACTTGCTTCACTGTAGCGTAGCTATGCTCTCAAAGGATGTTCTTAGAAAATCTGAAAATGAATATATCTTCTTGCCCTAATTGTGTTGAGTTGATAATTAGGTATGATTACCCTTACTGCTTTCCAATCTTTTCTCCTTTCTATTAATAATTATGGAGTTTTTTGAAGTGGCTCACCTGAAAAAAAGATACATGACACTATCCTAAGTTTCAGGGTGATAAAATGTATAACTGTGTTATATGAGAAGGGCAAGATATTGCTCAATAGGAGATTCCATTTTCTGAGTGAAATTCAAATTAGAAATTATTCTTCCCAGCAAGTCAGGCTTAAAATGTCATAGTTCACATATCTTTTTGAATTAACGTCACCATTTTCTTTGATAAATACCCAGAAATGAAATCCTGCCATTTGGGACAGGATGGATGGACTTACAGTATATTGTGCTAAGTAAAACAAGTCAGACAGAGAAAGACAAATACTGCATGATTTCACTTATATGTCAAATTTTTTATTTCAAAAAAGTTCATGGAAGGAGATTTGACTTAGGGTGGTGAACACACAATGCAATATACAGATGACATATTATAGAATTGTACACTTGAAACTTATATAATCTTATTAGCTGATGTTTCCCCAATAAATTTAATTTAAAAAGATATACAAATTAAAAATCAAAACAAATTAACAAACAAAACAAAACAAAAACAAACTCATAGGAACAAAAAAGAAACTGATGGCTATCAGAGGGGAGATGGGTGGAAAAGGTGAAGGAGAATATAGTTAGTAACAGTGTGTTAACTTTTCACGGTGATAAAAGGTTACTAGACTTAGTATAGTGAGCACATTGTAAGATATATAAATGTCAAACCACAATGTTGTACACCTGAAACTTATGTAATATTGTACACCACCTATACTTTAATTAAAAAATAAAACACTGGAGAGTGTTTTTTAAAATGTCATGTTCAGGGAAAAAGGGAGGGGATTATAGGAACAAGTATAAAGGACACATGGACAAAAACTAAGGGGGGTGGAAATGGGAGGGAGGTGGGGAGCACTGGGGGGGGTGGACTGGGACGGGAGTAAACGGCAGAAAATTGTACTTGAATAACAATTAAAAAATAAAAAAAATAAAATGTCATGTTCACTGTGCATTGACCAAAATATACTTAATGTTACCCTTAGCTTAACTGAATTTTAGGATTTTTCTCGACTATAGGCCCTAAATTCCTTTCTGTAGATCATTTGCTTTAGAAAATGGGCAATTGTAAATTTGTTTGCTGCCCCTTTGAGATACAAGTCTTCTATAACCAAACAATGTTTTTCTCAGGGACTTGGGGGCCATCCTTTTGAAATGTAATCATCAAGAAAGCTCCCTTTGTCCCAGACTGACTGATTATTGGAGACTAACTTAGATAAGCACCAATTAACAAATTCAGATAACCCAATCACATAGACACTCTTTCCTCCAACGTCTTCCAGTATTTTTTCATTAGCTCATCAGAGCCTTTAAAATCTTCCTGACTTCTGTTTCAGTGGAGCCAAGTTTAATTTCTCTCCTTTATTGCAATAGTCTTAAATATATTCTCTTTTGTCTGCTTAACTGGTCAGGTGCAATTATTCTTTGACAGCACAGCAAATGTTGTTTCTCCCTAATTTTATGTGAAATAAGACCAGATATTGCAGCTATACTCAGGGCCACAGTCAGGGATAAACCAGACATATCAGAGAAATCTAATTATTTTTAGAAGGAAATTACACAGACTCTATGATTAAAGTCTATTCTTAGAAAACTCTGTAAGGTTTACACAATCAGAGCTATGAAGCAGAGATCTATGTCCTGGTGCATATTGCATGAGGTGGGCCCCAAAGCAGCTTTGACACTCAGGAGAGAAAACCAACTGCTTAACTATTATCCTAGTTAAGTAGTAAATTATCCTAATTTACTACCTGAGAGGGAAATAGATATCAGTGTTCAAAACCCATGGTATATCTTTTATAATCTGTTGAACATATATGTGCATATTAAATTGTATACAGTTTGAACTCTAGATTTTGGCCTCAATCAGTCTAAACAAAACTTTATTTTTATTATACTTTAGTTTGGTTATCTTGCTCAATTTCTTATAACCTTTCTAAATATTTTTTTAGGTATAGGATTGGACATTAAAAGTAAAAATATAAATTAACAAGAGATAACATTTCCTACCTCCGCTTCCTACTACATATGACATATCTTTGGGTCCACCATCTATTTCAACTGTATTTCAGTTTATATGTGGAATCTCTAGCATAGCACCGTGCAACAGAACTTTCTGTAATGATGGAAATGTTCCAATAAAGTAACTTAGTCACATTTGGTTACTGAGTACTCAAAATCTGACTGGTGTGACCGAGGTACTGAAAATTTAACTTTATTCAATGACAAATTTAACTTAAATGTAAATAATCACATGTGGCTAGTGACTTCTGTAGTGGACAGTGCACTGGTTTTTATCAGTCATAAATCTATCTCATTGCCAATGGGTTTAGAGCTTGCTGGGAGGTTAATCATGCAAAGCTTTGTACAAGATTTTCATAGTAGAAAATGAGATCCCAGTCTATCTAAGCCAGTTTCTCAATCTTGGCACTACTAATATTTTAGGTCAGATAATTTTTTGTTGTGGAGTGGGGGTGGGGAGCAGATGTCCTGTATATAGTAAATGGTTAGCAACAGCCCTGGCCACTATCTCCTAAATGTCAGAAATATCTCTATTCTTGTTCTGACAAGTGAAAATGTCATCAGACGTTGCAAAATGTCTTCTGGGGCTTTAAGGAGCATCCATGTAAGCACTACTTTTAATCTTAATTATTAATGTTGGAATTAATAACTTCTTTGGCTTCTACATTTCCTATACTACTCTTAAGCTCCCCCTGTCTATTTTGTTCCTACCATTTATGCTACTTATCCCCTGTACCTCTTCTCATTTTCTCCCCCTTACC
>PVKM010000431.1:74551-108981 GCA_004027735.1 Carollia perspicillata
TTTTTTTTTTTTTTTTTTTTTTTTTTTTTTTTTTTTTTTTTTTTTTTTTTTTTTTTTTTTTTTTTTTTTTTTTTTTTTTTTTTTTTTTTTTTTTTTTTTTTTTTTTTTTTTTTTTTTTTTTTTTTAGGTTCAGTTGTTGATAGTTGTGAGTTTGTTGTCATTTTACTGTTCATATTTTTGATCATCCTCTTTTCTTAGGTAAGTACCTCTAACATTTCATATAATAAGGGCTTGGTAATGATGGGAATTCCTTAAACTTGACCTTATCTGGGAAGTACTTTAACTGCCCTTCCAATCTAAATGAAAGCTTTGCTGGATAGAGCAATCTTGGATGGAGGTTCTTGCCTTTCATGACTTGGAATACTTCTTTCCAGCCCCTTCTTGCCTGCAAGGTGTCTTTTGAGAAATCAGCTGACAGTCTTATGGGCACTCCTTTGTAGTAACTGTCTCCTTTTCTCTTGCTGCTTCTAAAATTCTCCCTTTATCTTTAATCTTGGGTAGTGTAATTATGATGTGCCTTGGTGTGTTCCTCATTGGGTCCAACTTCTTTGGGACTCTTTGGGCTTCCTGGACTTCCTGGAAGTCTTTTTCCTTTACCAGACTGGGAAAGCTCTCCTTCATTATTTGTTCAAATAAGTTTTCAGTTTGTTGTTCTTCCTCATCTCCTTCTGGTACCCCTATGATTTGGATGTTGAAACATTTAAAGTTGTCCTGGAGGTTCCTAATCCTCTCCTCATATTTTTGAATTTTTGTTTCTTCATTCTGTTCCAGTTGGATGTTTATTTCTTACTTCTGCTCCAAGTCTTTTATTTGAGTCCCAGTTTCCTTCCTTTCACTGTTGGTTTCCTGTACATTTTTCTTTATTTCATTTTGCATAGCCTTCACTTCTACCTCTATTTTGTGACCATACTCAACCATTTCTGTGAGGATCCTGATTATCAATATTTTGAACTCTGCATCTGATAGGTTGGCTATCTCTTTGCTGCTTAGTTGTTTTCCTGGAGTTTTGATCTGTTCTTTCATTTAGGTAATATTTCTTTCTCTTGGCACACCTGTGTTACATGGCAAGGGGCAGATCCTTAGGTATTCACCAGAGTGGGGCAACCCACTTCCTTGCCTTGTGGTGCTCTATATGGGGGAGGGGTCTGAGAAGGATCAATGCCTCTTGCTTGGCTCTCAGCCAGCTTTCACTCACTCCCCCCAGTACCCACAAGCAAATTGAGCTCTTCTGGTGCTGATTCTTGGGTAGGTGTGGAACAAGAGAACATGGTTTTGGAAAGATGTCTCCTTAGAAATGTGAAAGAAATTAGTGCTAAAATATTTTGGGGTCAAAAAATAAAGAAAAAAATGGAGAAGAAAGTAAAAGATGGTCAATTCTTTGTTTCCTTTATTCCTTTTATTCTACTGTTCTGTAAACCAAAAGTTATATATCTGCACTTGCTTCATTTATTCAAGTATATAGGAGAAGTTAAATCACAATGAATTGTTTACTAGCTTTTTTATTTCTAAAAATTAATTGAGCATTTGTTCTTGGGAAGACTCCTTGATAGTAGGGAGAATGGTAAGAAGACTCGGGCACTGCCCCTGGAATGATAGAGACTATAACCGGCTTGTGGAAAAGGAAGATGGTGAGATGCCCTTGCAGACAAAAATACAAGTGAAAAGATGTATGTGTAGGGAAGGAGGGGGAGTTTCAGATGATATCTGTCAGGTGTAAATGTCCAGAGGTAAGACAATTTGGGGCCTATGGAAGCCTCAAGCCCGTCAATGGGGGTTAATTTTAAGCTAAGGTGGGTGGTCCTGCATTAGAGGATGGTGTGAGGCTGGTGAGCAAGAGCCAGGTCCTTGGGTGGTAGGTCTCACAGTTGAGAAGCCAAGCCTCCCATGTATAACTGCTTTTAGCAATTAATTTGGGATCATGGATAAGCCAGAGAGAAATTTCCAATTGGGGCAGGGATGGAAGGTTCAGGTGAGCAGTTTCTGATACATAAGTGTGATATTTCCTCAAGGTGGAATGCCAAGAAACCACTGTGCCTGCACTCTGTGACCTGGACTGGGAGAAACAGAGTGTGCTGCACAAAAAGGGCATTTCAGTTAGGTTGTCATGAGTGAAAGTTGAAAACTCTAAGGTAGGGCTTGATTTTTTTCTAGGGGTTAAATGAATGAAAATCAGGGTGAGTTGGATCACAGGGCAGCTGGGAGGAAAGAAAGGGGTTGGTTTTTGACATACATTTTAGGAGCTCTGTGTTACATCTGGTGAAGAGGATTCCCCAACATCCAAACGAAACAGTGCACATCCTCTAAGAGGAATGATTTACTAAGATCAAGTCATTTTTTCTTGCTAAGCATAATTTTTGGCTGAATGGGTGTTCAGTGTCCTATGGCACTGCATGTTCTCAGATATCTCTTGGATTAACACAGCAACAAAACAAAAAAACCCAAAAGTCTCAGCAGGAGGGTTGGTCTTATCTGAGGTAAAAAAAAAAAACAAAAACAAAACACAGTGATAGTCAGTATTCTTACAGGCTCAATGTACAGCCATCACTGTGCCAGGTGCTCACATGCAATGCACACATTCCAACAGTCCCAGAAGGGAGGGCATAACAAACCCACTCCACTGATGAAAAATCCTAGGCTCATAGTGTTGGGTAGGGTGCCAAGTTCACAAAGCTAGTGAGTGCCAGACACCCAGTCTGAAATCCTCTAGAGCCCACACTCCTCCATTCCTCCAAGCCTTGTGTCTATTAATTCATTTCTCTTCTCACTATTCCATGTCTCTCAGGCAGTAAGAAGAAAAAGCCTGTGGCCAAAGTGCACAGACAAGGCCTAAAGAAAGAAGGCAAAAATGAGAATCAAACACAATTTGGGGATCATCTGGGGCTTCATTTACCTGGAGCCCTCCTGCCCCCCACCCTAGGGCTCCTTGAGAGCTGACTCTTCCCTGGGCCCAGCCCAAGTATCCAGTTCCAGCCCTTCACCTGGGCCTTCCCTAGTGTGCCTCCCTTGCAAACTGGAACTTGTCCTGCCAGCCAGCTCTTCTCTGCATCTGCCTCTGCAGGCTGTATCTGCTTGTGGTGAAACACACATTCCATATCCCCTGCCCTCCTGACCTAAAGCATCCCAACTCCCTGCAAATCCCCTCAGATAGCAGCAGCCCCTTCCACACGGTGACTCACTTTGGACAGTGAAGTTTAAACGCCTCCTCATCCCCCGTGGCTGCCTCCACCACATCCTCCAAGTATTTTCAAATTTTCTGATGACCAAGGTCTAATCTGACACAGAATCTACTCATTCCTGGGATATAACCCTGAAGTTAGAGAGCAGATTTTAGAAACCAAGTAATATTTTCAGTAGAAGTTTAATGGACTGAATTGTTTGAGATCAGCCACTGACCACATAGCAATAAATGAGTTTACTTTGTTGTCAAAATCAAAGCTTCCTCCATAAGGAGCAAATGAGAAAAGATCATAGAAACCACTACAAACTCAGGATTCCTTGTATAAGATGGAAAATGGCTCCATGGCAGGCATGCTATCCTTGATATCCTTGCAAGAAAAGTGAAAATTGACATTCTTCCACTGCTACTTGGCTGTTTTCCCTGAGAGAAATTTTGGTTTTAGGTCATAGTGCAACTGGTCCTATATCCTTAAACTTCTACCAATATGGATAAGTCACAATTCTTTTTCCTTACTGTATTACTCCAAAATTAATCCCTCTCCAGAAGTAATCACAATGAAAAATTGTGTTATTTTATTAATTTTTAAATTTTTTACATTACAATGGACATTTATTATCATGTTATATTAATTTCAGATGTACAGTATAGTTGTTAGACATTTATATTACTTACAAAGTGATCCTCTGATAATTCTAGTACCCATCAGGCACCACACATACTTATGATAATATTATTTACTACATTTCCTATGCTGTAGTTTAGCCCCCTGTATTTATTTTGTAACTAAAAAATTGTGTTTTTTTAAATGTACTCTAGACTTTTTCCTATGTAGATGTGTTATAAAATACATTGTGAGTTTTTAATATATAGAGATAATAGTGTATGTATTATTCTATCTCTTGCCCTTGTCACTTACTAAAATGAATGAGGGACTTTTCTGTGAGAACACATATGGATCCACCTCACACATTTACTCCCTAGAATTTTAAAGTGTGTATGTGCCATTATCATTAATTAAACCATTCCCCTCCTGACACATCCTAAGTTGTTTTCCATTTGTTACTGTGTTTAATAGAACTGAAATCAGCATCATTTACATGAATTCTTGGACAAATATGCATGTTTTCTTATAGGAAAGACAGAAAAGGGCATATTAGAATGAAATGGAAAGATGTAATGATCATAAATGTTTATGAATGTTGCTTAAATTCTATTCTAATAAAGCTGTACTGATTCATAGTCTCACATAGTAATGTATGTAAATAATTTACACTCTCACAGGAGTTTCATTTCATCAGCCTTTTATATTTTGGTCAACCTTTTGGTGAAAATATGTTGTCTCAGTTATTTTACTTTCCCCGTTTTCTAAGTAAGTTGAGCAGAAAATTAACTTCATCTCTCATCTGTGGAAAGCGGGATTTCTCCAGTGATGCCTTGAGTACCAAAATTCCTCTGGGAATGCTTTAAAATTCTGAAATGCTGGTAACATTTTTTCTTTTACTTTGAGAAAGAAGGATTTGATCAGAATTACTAGGTATCAGAGAATGGATTAAGACAGAACACCATCAGCTAGTGAAGAACATCAGGGGAATCCAGGGAGAGAGCAATGACCAGAGTCTCTGAGAGGAACTATGAAGTCTAGAGAGTGCAGGCTTCTGAAGGCCAGGCTTCTATGACACAACCTGTATCTAACTGCTATGCCATGCTTCTACATATTTTGGATGTGGGACCTCTTATTTTAAGTTATGCCTTGCCCAGAAATCCAATACATGATTTGAAGGCAGATAAGTCTGGGTAAAGAGAGGACCATAGCCCATTGTCCTGCCCACTCAGTATCCCTTCATCCCTCTCAGGTCACTGGGCTTTGAAACCCACAGAACTTTGGTGTTCACTATACACTACTAGGAAAGCTGGGTGCTGGAAAATCCTTCTATGATCCTTTTTGGGTTTTCCTTTGAAGTTTTGGTTGTTGGGATCAAAACAGCACTTCGTGTTTGGCTAATCTTGCCTCACTATTGAGGCAAAACATTTCTGAGTGCTGTATCTGATGGCCCATGAATTCTGTGGTTTTCCACTCTGGTGGGAACGAGTAATATTGCCAGTCTCTTGTGAACTGTGGACTTCATGCAGCTCTCATCTCCCTGGCACTTTGTCTTGTGAACTCTAGCCACTTTGGCCTCTCCAAGATCTATCTCTTTAATTCAGGAAAATAGCAAGCTTTTCCTGAATTCTCCCTGTTTGCATGAAGGCCTGGATATTTTCTTAAGGCAGTAACCTGGGACAATCACTTAGCTCACTTCTTATGTTTCCCAGACCTCATGGATCATTATTCCTCATTACCTGATGTAGTGTCTTTCAAACCACTATTTCATTTAATTTTCATCTCAATTGGTTTTTTGTGGCTATTATTTCTGGCAGGAAGGTAAAGTCATTGCTATTAATTTTGACTGGAAGCAGAACTTGATTCTTTTAAAATTTTGTATAAGTGGAACTATAGACTCTGTTCTCTTTTGTGTCTCACTTCTTTCACTTAGCATAATGTTTTTGAGTTGCATCCATTGTACCATGTAAAAGAGGTTTCTTTTTTCCTTACCAAGCAATATTTCTTTATTGAGTAGCATTCCATAGTATAAGAATTCTGATTTGTTTACACACTCATAAGGAGATTGTCCTTTGCATTGTTTACAGTTTTTAATCTATTATGAATAGATGTTTGTAAATACTCATGTACAAGCTTTTTTACAGATATATGTTTGCATTAGATAAATGTTTAGAAGTGGAATTTTTGGGTCCTAGGGTAGGTGTATGTTTAACTTTATGAGAAACTACTAGAACATTCCAGAGTGGTTGTGAAATTTTGCACTCAAACAATGTATGTGTGTTTTGTTTGCTTCACATTCTCTTTAGCATTTTTATGGCATCAGTTTTTTGATTTGTAGCCACTCTAGTGGGTAAGTGGTTTTGTCTTACTATGATTTTAATTGGAATGATCCTGATATGCTTGAATAATTATTCAAGGGTTTATTGGCCATTCATCTGTCTTCCTTCATGAAGTGCCCATACAAGTTTTTGCTCATTTTTATTAGATTTTTCTTTCTATTATTGAGCTATTAAAATTGTTTATATATTCTGGATATAAATCCTTTGTCAGTTATAGGGCTTGTCCATATATTATGTAAATTTCTGTCTTTCTTATTAATTTTCATAATACCTTTTGTTTGGCCAATTTTTAAATTTTTGTTTTATCATTTTTTTTATTTTTACCATTTTCTGGATTTTATCTAAAAATTCCTTGACTACTTCCAGCTCATGAACATGTTCTCTTATGTTGTCTACTAGAAGCTTTAATTTTAGCTACAGGTTTTAGGTCTATGATTCAATACAAATTAATTTTTTTGCATTAAGACAGGCAGTGGCCAAGGTTTATATTCATCCACTTCCACCTTATCTGTTGAAAAAATTTTAATTCCCCTATTAAATTTATTTATTACTTTGGTTGAAAATTAATTGATCATATAAATTTGATTCTATTTCTGGAATATCTATTCTGTTTCAGTAATCTATTTGCTTGTCTTTAGGACAATCACTGACTTGACTATTATATCTTAAACATAAATATTGAATCCAAATGGTATAAGTCACTAATTTTGTTTTCCTTTTTCAAGATTCACTGGCTAACAGATTTCCTTTTACTTTCCATATACATTTTGGAATCAGCTTGATGATTTCTATAAGAAAATCCAACTGTAATATTAATGAGGACTATACAGAGTCTATGGAATGATTCTGTTTCTTCATCTTGTAGTTTCAATTTCTCTATTGAAATTTGTTGTTGTCCCTTCAATGTTTGTGTTTTCCTTTAAATACTTGGACGCAATTCAGACTGGTTCAGCCACTATAAAAAAAACAGTATGGAGTTTCCTCAGAACATGAAAAACGTAACTGAGATCCCACTTCTATGAATATATCCGAAGAAACCCGAAATACCAATTTGACAGAATATCTGCTCTCCAATGTTCACTGCAGCATTATTTATAATAACTAAGATCTGGAAACAGCCCAAGTGCCAATCAGTAGATAAGTGGATTTAAAAAAAAAGAAACCCGGATGTTGTGGCTCAGTGATTGACTGCCAACCTGCAAAGCCAAAGGTTGCTGGTTCAATTCCAAAGTCAGGACACATATCTGGGTTGCAGGTCAGGTGCCCAGTTGGGGGAATGTGAGAGGCAACCATCAATGTATCCTCCACACATTGATGTTTTTTTCTCTCTTTCTCCCTCCCTTCCCCTCTCTCTAAAAGTAAATAAATAAAATCTTTTAAACTTTTTAAAAAGCTGTGGTACATTTATAATAGGTGTTTAAAGTCCTTGTCTGTTATTTTCATGATCTCTGATTTTTCTTCTGATTACAAGTTATATTTTCCAATATATGGGTCATATTTTCCTTCTTCCTCAAATACCTAGTGGTTTTTTATGGGGTCTTGGGCATTATAGATGCAAAATTGTGAGTGTCTAGATTTTATTTTTCTTAATAAAAAGTTTAGGGAAGCAGTTAATTCATTTGCTCATCATATTGTTTCTTTTAAAATCTATTTTCAAGCTGTGTTAGGAAGGTATGATAGCCATTATTCTTGAACTACATTAGCCCTATTCCTACAACTTAAGCTCATGTAAGACTCCACTAAATTACTTTGGGTGTCCAAAGAGAACAGTAGCCTCATGCTATTCAATACTTAAAAGTTTTCCAGACATGTTTGTCTTCCAACAGTTGTTCAGCTCACTGCTCCCAGTATTTTTTAAAATTTCCCTGGTAGATGCTTCCCCTGCCCCCGCCTCATGAAATCCTGCCCTTCAAATGAGCAGCTTAGTGTTTAGTGAAAGACCCAAAAGGACCCTTCTACAGATTTTTGGAGCATTAACTCTACTCAGCTTTTTTTCTCTCCAACAACTTGCCTTGCAAATTTCAGCAGCCTTATTATTCCCAAACTCTGATCACTGCATCCTCACTCCAGTGAGTCCACTGTGCTCTCTTCTGGCTTACCCTCTCTGCACCAGTGTAGACATTGCTTTCAAGCAGAAATACATGGTGATTGGGGACCATATCTCAACTTGTTTTCCTAATTCTAGGTATTATAATATTTTTCTAACTGTTTTTCAGTCACTTCATATATTCTGCATGTTTTAAAAGTTGTTTTATAGCAACCAGAAGCGAAAGTCCTCCTGAATTTTTTATAATGACAATTTTCAACATTTTGTTTCAAACTACATTTAGACCTATAGAAGAGTTGCAGAAATAATACAGTTTCAATATAGTTCTCATCCAACTTATTCCAATATTAATAACTTAGATAAATATTACCAGAATGCTGAAAGTAACATTGTACTAATAGCATTAACCAGATTAACTACCACATTCAAACTTCACCATTTTCCCACTACTATCCTTTTTAAGGACCCTAATCAGTGTTCTACATTTCATTTAGTTGTTCTTTCTCCATGGACTCTTATAATCTACAACAGTTCCTGAGTCTTTCCTTGTTTTTCATGACATTGATAGCCCCAAAGAGTACTGATCAATTGTTTTGGTGAATGTCCATCATTTGGTCCTACCTAATGTCTTCTCATTATCATACTTCCTTGGAGAAAGAACCATACAAATGGTAACATGGCTTTCTCAATACACCTTATCACAGTGTCCCTGATTTCAATATATCTCATGTCTGTAATGATATCGCCTTTGACATTACTGGTGGTTTCTTCTGGGAGTTTCCAATGTAAAGTTACTATGATTTCTCTTATAGTCAATAACTATTTTGTGGGGATATACTTTGAGACTGTGTAAATATGTGCTCTCCTGAAGCTCACTGATTCTAACATCCATTTGTAGATCAAATATGCAATAATCAATATAATGATATTTACCTAATAATGTTTCTTATTTCCCACTTTATGCAGTTAGTAATTACAATTCCACTAAAAGGAAGAAGCTGTAATGTCTTTTTCATCTATATATTCAATCAAGTATTTATATAATTATGAATTCATGAATTTTTTTATTCTTCTGGTTATAATCTGTTCTTAACACTATTTTGTTGCTCAAAATTTGGGTCATTAGGAGCTCCTCTTCCTAATGCTATATTCTTTCAACAATGTGTCACTTAAGCATTATCTATTGATTATTCTATCTCTATCCATAAACTGTAGTAAACCAATTTTGATTGGTTTTAACTGCTCATTTATTAATGGAAGTATTTCTTAATCAAATATTTATTTCTATTTATTCTTTACCTACAGACATCATCATACACACAGTACATGTGTATGTATCACAGGTGCCAGTGATCATGAGATCGTAAAGATGTACAACAAATATGTATCCTTATAATTTAAATTAGAAAAATCTGTCTGTTGCATGCATTCCAGGGGTGCTATGTTTATTTATTCAGGGGAATGTCTCATGTTTATTCACTTTTTCCACATACTATTTCACATACAACAACTAAAATGTTTCAGATTACTGGTTATAGTGGGATTCAACCTGGTCATATGCACTGGGTTTAATTCTTGAAAGCAAGGAACTTAATGTCTCCATATGGACATTAAAACCAGTTGAGGCACAACTCTTTGTCATAATGTTGATGATGGGTCCTTTAATGCTAGTGTCTTTTTTAAATTATTGTTGCCAAGTAACTGAAAAACTCATACAGCATTGCTAAGGATAAGACCTTTACCTATTAAGAAGAAAAAGATGACAGCCTGCTGTGCAAACAATAGGGAAACTACCCTTATCATTCCCAGCACAAACACTTCATCACTAGGGGTGCATCTTTTCAAAAAAAAATCTTTGAATTTTTTCTGCAAAATATTCTGTTTCTGTTCATTGACATGAAACTTTTAGACTTTTAAAGAAAAAAAATAATATTAACTGGCAGAAAAATGAGATAAAAATCCAGAAAATATATTACACATATATATTTACCAAATAGTTGGTATCTAAAAGCTACACATTAGGAGAGGTAGAAGGAATTATTGCTATCAATCACATGGCTTCTTACCCTAAGTAATTCCAGCAGAATAAGCCTCCTCCCACTGTGTTGTAGAGGATAAAGAGTCTCAAGTCAAATCAAAGCCTAAGTTGTGATTACTGTGAAAAGAAAAGGATTGCATATTCTTTTTAAAGCTACCTAGCCTCTTCAAGATATAATGTCTCATTTGAAATATTTGCTTCATGAATGTCAAAAAGTATCAGATTGTAAAATATTATCAATAGCTCAACTTTGAAAAATAGCTTTTAAAAAGGAAGCCTATGGAAGCATAAATACTAAGCTCTTTCAAAACATGTCTTAGCATTCCACACTGATTTCCTCCAAGAATAAAACTACTGACAAAATCCTTTCTACCATTTAATCCCTTTTTATAGATAATTTTTTCATGTAACATGGAAATGTAGAAAATTTATGTTTTTAGATTTCATGGCTTACATTTTGTTAAAAGTTGTAGATGATCTTGCTCCATTGTTGAATGGACCACTTGATGGATATGTTTCACCATATTATAAACAAGTAAAGAATACTATAGGAATTTAAAGCTTTTTAGTTTGATGTAGTCCCATTTGTTTATTTTTCTTTTGTTTCCCTTACCCAAGGACATATATCAGAAAAAATGTTGCTATGATAAATGTCTGATATTTTATAGCCTATGTTTTCTTCTGGGATTTTTATGGTTTCAAGTCTAATATTTAAGTCCTCAATCCATTTTGAGTTCATTCTTTATTATGTATGGTGTAAGAAGGCAGTATAGTTTCATTTTTCTGCATGTAGCTGTCCAATTTCCCCAACACCATGTATTGAATAGACTATTTCTTCCATGGCATGTTCTTGCCTCCTTTGTACACTAGTGCACTGTTGGTGGGAACGCAGACTGCTGCAGCAACTGTGGGAAGCAGTATGAAGTTGCCTCAGAAATATTAAAAATGGAACTGCCTTATGATCCAGTGATTCCACTTCTGGGAATATATCTGAGAAACCCATAACACTACTTTGAGAGAACATATGCACCCATATGTTCATTGCAGTGTTATTTACAATAGCCAAGATTTGGAAGCAGCCCAAGTGCCCATCAGTAGATGAGTGGATAAAAAAAGCTGTGGTTTGTTTACATGATGGAATACTACTTGGCTATAGAATGAAGAAAATCTTACCCTTTATAACAACATGGATGGGCCTGGAGAGTATTATGCTAAGTGAAACAAGCATGTCAGAGAACAAGTACCATATGATTTCATTTATGTGTGGAATCTAATGAACAAAATAAACTAGCAAACAAAATAGAAACAGACTTATAGAGACAGAGAACAGACTGACAGTTGTCAGAGTGGAGGGGTGTTGCAAAGCTGGGTAAAAAAGGTGAAGGGATTAAGCAACAATAGCAACAAAAATTCATAGACACAGACAAGAGTATGGTGATCACCACAGAGAAAGAGGTGTGTGTGTGGGGGGTCAGTTAAAGAGGGTAAAGGAGGAATAAATGGATGGAAGAAGACTTGGCTTAGGATGGTGAACACACAATACAATGTAAAGATGATGTATTATAGAATGGTATGCCTGGAAGTTATATAATTTTATTAACCAACGTCATTCTGATAAATTCAATTTAAAAATTGTGGTATATTCAGACAATGGAAATTATTCAGTACTAAACAAGAAATGAGCTATCAAGCTATGAAAAGATATGAAGGAAAGTTAAATTAGTGTTATGAAGTAAAAGAAGTCAATATGAAAAACCTACATATTGTATGCTTTCAACTATATGAAATTCTGGAAAAAGCAAAACTATGGAGACAGTAAAAAGATTAGTGAGGCGCAGGGTTGGGGGAGAGGGAGGGTTAAATAGACATATCATAGAGGATTTATAAGGCATTGAATCTAGTTTATATAATAGTAAAATGGTTGATACATGTCAGTGTACATTTTTCAAAATCCATAGATTTTAGTAAATAGTAAATAGTAATAGTAAAATAGTTGGTATATGTCAGCATACATTTTTCAAAAGCCATAGAATGTACAGTACCAAGAGTAAACCTTATTGTAAACTATGAACTTTAGATGATAATGATGTATCAACACAGGTTCAATGATTTTAACAAGTGTATTGCTCTCTTATGTTATTTTTATGGTAGGAGAAATTGTTTATGTGTGGAGACATGGGTTATGTAAAAACTATAATTTCCATTAAAAATAAAATAGAAAATGAAAGAGCACAAATAATTTTACTGAGTTAAAGTTATTTGTTTCTAAAAAATTAATAGTTCAGGTATATTGTTATATAAGGGGATGAATTGATATAGCATGTAGATTTTTTGTGAGAATTTAAAAATACTCATATTTGAAATAGTTAAAATTATATATATAAATACATAAAGAGAATATATATAAGAACTAATATATGTGCATATTTATACACACACACACAACACACACACAGTTTGTACATTGATGTAAGCTGTTTTGGCAGCTAGTGAAAGAATACAACTTAAATTGACCTGAATAATTAAGCATTTTAGTTGCCCATGTGACTATCAGAAAATACGTAAGTCAGGTTTTAGATTTGGCACTGCCAATAATTTGTGCTTTATTTTCTTGAAATACTCTTGACATTAGTCAATCCCTTTCTCTCTCTTTAGTCTGGTAGCAAGACAGCCTCAGTAGTTTTGGGCTCCACAACAGAATACAACAATTTGAAAGATTATGAAAGAACTTTTGTGTTCCACCACTCCAAGAGACCTTTCTATCTACCCCTCCCCCAGATTACTCTCTTAAGTCACTTGCCCACTTCTGTCCAGTTTCCAATAGGTGGTATGTGCTAATTGGCTTACACCATTCAGGCTCTCACACCAATGAGATTTGTGGCACATGGAACGAGTAGTGAATGTTTGCCCTAAATCAAGATTCTGTTAGGATTCAGGGAGAGGGGAATAAATATTATGAGAATTTCTACAAATCACACTTTAATTGTATACTGCTGTATATTTTACTAGATTGATAATATTTAACATTTTGATGAATAAGTACCTATAGTAACTTAAATGATGAAATATATTTTACGTGTTACTCTTGTCTTATGACTATGGTGAATTTCTGAATACATCTTATTTTATTGCTATTCCATAGCTTTAAAAATGAAAATTTACTAAATCAAAAGAGGAAATATTTAATTAGAAATAAAATGAATTCTAAATCTTTCATGAGTGGACTCTGTGCAGGGAATTCTTGATGATTTCCTGTATTGTGAGAGATAATGTCAAGCCCAATTATTTCAAGTCAGGCTAAATCTTTCTACATTAAAAAGTGCTAAGATAAAAGCTCTTCAATTATTGGTATTTTACCTACAGCATAGGCCTCAGTCTTTGAAATATTTTAAGAGAAGTTCATTTTTTATTATACATTAAAGTTCTACGAAGTTTCTCACATGGGGTTTCTAATTTGGTTTGTTTTTACAAGGTTGGCAAGTTTTTAAACATTTGTGTTCGTTGTTCTTCTACTTGTTCTCAAATACTTTCCTCTTCATTTTCCATTTTATATCACATTGAGGCTGACTCCAGGAGAAATATTTCTCCCATATTCCTGAGACAGCTGGCTTCAACTGTAAACTGTCAATGGGAGCTTTTATCGGTAGGAGGGGAAGTAGAGGGTATTTCTCACTTTCTTTGTCTTCCAATGGGGCATTTTCAGCAGCAGTGCTTCTCCTCTGTGCTTTCAGGTCTTAGGAGAATTGATTCCAACTTCCTCCAAGAGACCCTAGTTTCTGGACTTCAGTAACCCCACCTCTTCCCTTCATCCCTTCAGCCAAAGCAGCTTTTGAGATTGCTAATCTGAGTTGTCTCATTATCTCCAGTTTGCTTTTTCAGCATTCCATCACCTATGTAAACATTCTCAATATTACATCACTCTGTCTTGAATATTCTGAAGGGTTTTTGTTTCCCAAATAGAACAGAGGTGGTACATAGTTAAACACAGTTTTATTTCATTTACCTATACTTAATTTTTGTTATATGTTTTCTGCTTCCATGCTTCTACACTTGAAATTGTTCTGGCAACATCATCAGTGGCATAAATGATGTAAAATTCAGGCCCTGGCTGGGTTGCTTAGTTGGATAGAGTGTAGTCCCAATATGCCAAGGTTGTGAGTAAATCAATCTCTTTCTCTTTCTCTCCCCCCTCTCTATCTCTAAAACAACAAACAAACAAACAAATATTGCTAAATCCAATGAGTATATTTCAGTTCACTGGATACTTTTGCTTTTTGGCTTTGTTTGACTGATGACTCTGCTCACTTTCCTAAACTATTTCCTTTACTTTTATAATGGCAATCTTTATAACTTCTACCACCCTGATCACCTTAACATCTGTCATGACCTTCTACAACTTTGCTCATTCTTAAACAATGTTGTTCCTGTTCATCTCATTTTTATGCTCTAATGGGATGAACTTTTCTAATCTTAGGATTTAAAGTACCATTTAAATGCTGGTGGTTTTCAACTCTATTTCTTCATCACTAAACATGTTATTGCATTTCCAAAATGTATTACCTAGGATTTTCTGAATAATTTCCAACATTGAACTTATTACCTTCTACTTTCTGAACACACACCACACACATATATCACAAACAAACAACAATAATCCTGCTCCTTGTTACTGCTTATTTTATAGATATCACCAAAATCTAACTAAACATCAAAGGCAGTAATGTAGGATCTATTATTTTCCACTGTGTCTGCAATGAGTCTTGCCTCATGCTATTGATGCCCATTTGCAGTCATCTCTCACCTATGTAACCAATAGAATATTGCATAAAATATTGTGTTTTACTTCAAAGCTAGGTTTTTGGTTTATATCTCTTCCTTTTTCTTGGATAACTGATTATAAGGCAGCTGCCATTTCATGAGGGCACTCAGGTAACCCTATGGAGATGTTCATTGCAAGGAGGTTAGTCTTCCTGCCAGAGCCAGCAAGAAACAGGACTCCTGTTTCCCTTTTGTTCGTTTTCATAAACATTTTTTACATGTGTTTTGGGTACATTTGTAAGAGTTCCTCCAGCAGAAAAATTATTAACCTTCATATTATCAGCAGAATACTATGATCTATCCCCAAGGTTCTCATCTAGTGGTATATATGCACCTTCTCCTGCACTCAATATAACATTAATCTAGGTAGTACTGTGAAGATTTTGCAGATGTCAAATAGTCCCCAAATCATTTGACCATATGTTCTCTTAAAAATCAGTCAGTTGAGCATGGTGTAATGAATTGACTGTGGTCCTTGCAAATTTTACCCCAGGAGTAATAATTCTAAATTTTCTGCCTCCTCAACTTTTTTGTATCAGCCATTTCAAGCTGGTATATTAGCATTTAATCTCTCTGTAATGGAAAAGGTATTTTGTTTTTCTGATTAATTTTGACTGATAACATTTTCTTGCTGTGTTTATCATTGTTTTATAAATTTTCATATAGTGTCTCATTCTTGTTCTAGAAATGATGTGGCTCTGTGCATTTCCATTGCTACAGAAAATATAATTTTCTATTTCCTTTATCTCTCTCTTGTACATCATATGCCATCTATTTTAAAATCAACAGCATGCAAACAAAAACAGTGCATCTTGTAGAGCTACAGAAATAAAATGATTTTGAGAAGAATCCACTAGCTATCACTCCTATTGTTATTGAAATGACATACTGCCTAATAGCATGGGACACAACAATTTTCTTCACTGTATATGCTTATGTTTGGCTGTAAGAATATTGGAAACTGAGAAAACCTGATCCACCTTGCAGTGATGTGTTAGTTGAATGTATACTCGATTCTTTATTTTTAAAGAAAAAAATCTGCAAGATCCTTCTATAAATCAATTTTCATCTCAAATTTTTCTTCCTCCTTCTCTTTCTTCTCCTTCTTTATCTCTTTTTTCACCTTCACTCTTCCCTTTCTTCTTGCATATCCCACCCCAGTTACACAAATGTGAAGAAAGGGGCACCTGTAATCTTGGGATATGTATATATCTGTGGTAGAGTCTAGCAAAGAAAGCTCCCCTCAATATCCCTTGGTTACAGATTCTGTTCACTGGGCAGAGATGGATAAATGTGTCCAGCAGCCAGTGAGCCACATAGAAAGAAAAGATTGAAACTCTTGCAACATCCCTTTTGGAGGTCAAACATTGTTAGAAACTCAATGATAATTTTTTGATGATCTAGATAAGATAAACTGACAGGCAAGGCCACCAAGGATAAGGTCATATATGTCACATAAAAAGGGGTAAAGGAGTTGAAGATCTAGACTCTATATTAGGGGAAGGGCTGTTTAACTAAAGAAACAAAAATTAGGTTCCTGCTCAAATAAATATTTGAGGACTTGGGTGTTTGATTTGATTTCAAGTTCTAGAAGCCAGTCACACTTGCTCCATAAAATTCAAATAAAATAGTACATGTAGATTACCTCTACAGTCTCTGACAGAACATGGCTACTTAGTAAGTGTCAGTTATTTACCCTGCAATTCCTCCTCCACTCACTGCAGAGGGGAAAAATAACATTTGTGTGAGTTGTTTGGTTGGAATTTGCAGATTTCTTTTGGACTTCTATTCACTGCAAAGCACAAACTCCCTATTGATCCCACTCCATCTCTAAAAAGTCCCCTTCTCATTATAATTGTGACTGTTCTATAAAATTTCTATTATTCAAGTAACTTTTTATCTTAGAGCTATTTTATGTCATCACAACATACAAAATGACTTCCTAGGCTGATCAACACTTATTCATCCCAATATTTGGTGTCTTCCAGTAGCCCTGAAATAAAGCTATTATTAATTATATCAATTCTAAAATTTTGAGATTATATCCCATTATAGATGTACTTTATTGAATTTAAATCATCTACTTATCCAAATATGTTGATTTCTAAATTTTTCTAACAATACTAAATATTAACACTGTGGGAAATACTTCATTTTCTAAGATATTTATTAGCAGATTCAATCTGGGTTTCCTTCACAATGGTGTACTTAATCAAGCCAAACTATTTTTATCCAAATAAATGTAGAAGATGGTTAGGCTGACTCTTTTTGTTCAGTTGTTGTGTACTTACTTAAAAATATATTTGTGTTGATCCCCACCTTATGTATGATGCCAATATTACCAATGAAAAATTAGCACTGTGTTTGAAAAGGCAGTTACATAAACTTAATTTTGCACATTTTCTTAAAAGTAGACTACCATTTAAAGATTGAAGATGTACTTTATTTCAAATAGCATGGTTTACTACTGTGAGTACCATATGATCTATAATTCACAATTCCTAACCTAATCCTCCAAAACTTGAATTCTTGATTTTATATAAATTCATCAATTTTTTTACAATCCCTGCCACTCTCCCACAAAATCACCAATATTTTTTGTTTTTTAAAATAAAAATTGTAAATGTTTAAGGTGTATAGCATGATATTTGGATACACATATATAGTGAAATGATTATTATGGTCAAATCACTGCCATATCTAACATTCTTGCTTTCACTTAAAAACATTGCAATTTTCAAAATAGCATTCTTCAACTTGCCATAGAATCAAAACCTTCCTTTGGTTTAAGTTATGGGTATTTTCTTTTTTCACACTTTGTTCTGGAAATAAAAAAACAACTGATTTTAAATCTAAAGCAATTATAAGTATTTTATCAAGAATTAAAAGTCTTTTAAAGTGTTTTAAAATTTATTGTTCATGTTATTACAGTCGTTCCCAGTTTTTGTCCCTTTTCCCACCTCCACGCATTCCCACCATCTCCCCTCCATCAGTCTATCTGGATACTGTTGTCTGTGTCCATGGATCATGCATAAATTTCTTTGGTAAAAAGTCTTTTCAAGATAATTGCAGCATGTTTTATTTTAAAAAAACACTTGCAACCAAAAGGCATTTGGTAATTGTTAAAGTGAATTATATTCTCCTTATTAGCATATGTAGCTTTATATCAAGAATGAGCCTCAACAAACCACAGAGGCATCTTGGGACATTCAGGGGGAATTAATGCAATGCAATACCTGCTTATGTTAGTAAACACATGATGATTTTGTTTTCAAAAAAATTTCAAACGTTATGTTAAAAACTTAACATACAGGTACATATATACAATGAAATATTATTCAGCCATAAAATAATGTAATAATCATGTTAAGTATCTCAAGATCTAATCATCCTGGATTTAGGGTGGGTCCTCTGTCCAAAGGCAGGTCTCATAAGAGAAAAACAGAGGGAGAATTGTGACACAAACATACAGACAGGAAGGTCATGGGAAGATGGAGGTAGAGGTGGAGATTGGAGGGATACTTTAACAAGCTACGGAACACCATGAATTGCTGGATAGCTACTAGAAGACAGAAGACAGCCCTGAAATAAATTCTTCCTCAAAGCTTCCCAAAGGAACCAACTCTTCTGACAGCTTGATTTCAGACTTCTAGCCCCCATAACTGTGAGAGAATACATTTCTTTTGTTGTTGAGTCACACAGTTTGTGTTACGTTTGCCTAGGGAAAGTACCATGTAACCTTATTTTTAAAGTGGACAAAAGATCTGAACAATTATCTCATAATACAAGATATACAGTAGGCAAATAGGCATATGAAAGGATGCACAACATAATTTTGCATAAAGGAAGTACAAGTTAAAACAGCAATTAATTACCAATACACCTATTAAAAAGTCTAAATTACCAGTTGCTAGCAAGGAAGCAACTGGATTTCTCACACATTGATGTTGAAAATACAAAATTGTGCAGCCATTTGGAAACAGTTGGCAGTTTCTCATAAAATTAAACATAATCTTATCCAATCCAGAAACAGTGCTTCTAGATATTTATTCAAATGATTTGAAAACTTATTTCGACACAAATAAGTGCACATAAATGCTTATAGCAGAATTATTAATCACCCAAAACTAGGATGCCTTTAACACATGAGGGTGCAATGAAGGGTTACCTGCACTTAACAGTAGTGCCCAGTGTTCCCTGAGCTGACATCAGGAGCAGGGCTCTGTGTGGGGCAGTCTGTTCTGGAATGGGCAGTTCCCCCAGACTTTCCTCATGTCCTCATCTTTATCTCTGTTAGGGCCTGGGACCCTTCTCTCTTCTGGCTTGTGGTTGACGCTCTGGTATAATGACATCACATACCATTGAAAGCTAACAACATTTACTGCAGATTATGTGAAAACATTGATAGAAGTTGATGCATAATTTAAAAAATTAAATCAACCAAGTTAGACCTACTACAATAATAAAGAACTTTAAACACCACATATCACCATCAACTCCAGTCAATTTAACAAGGAGTTACACTATCTGTATGAATCTCTCCACCAATTGTGTAAAATACTTCCTCACCTGGGGCCAGCACTCTAGTTCAGACAGTATCTGGTAGCAACATGACCGCAAGATATCTTCCTTATGGCTGCAAAGAACTCAGGAACTAAAGGCCACATCTAAGGTGGGGATAGCATCTACATCATTTTTTAATGATCTAGTCCCAACTTCAGTGCTGGAATCCATACACAGGAGAAGAAATTGCCTTCTCCATCAGCCACCAAGATGGCTATCGAGTCCTGCTACAATGGCAAGAACACATGAAACTCCCAGATTAGTGAAGAGATGTGCCTCTCCCCAAGTCCATCAATAACATCACTTGGTGAGTGACACAGGGGGGCCAGCTATCCTCTGCCTTATATTAGACAGGGGGATTCAAAGGTAGGAAAGGGTATCAGGCATGCCGCTGGTCCTTTCAAACAATGGATCTGCCCAATCAGATTACTCTGCAACTTTAGGCTGGTGATAATGGTTCATAGATTCCCCAAGCCTTTTCCTGGAAGGTATCCAGGACCCTCTAATATTCCACGGGTTCTCTTCTTCTGTTCCTTTTTCCACTATAGGCTGAGCTTTAAATTCAGACCCCTGACTGGCAACCTGCTCAGGGCTATCAGGACTTGGTTCAGTATGCGGTCTCTCTCACAGACTCTGGAAATTTCTTTATTCCCCAGGCCTCCTGATATTTCTCACTAACTGAGGGTGTCCTATCTAGACAATTCCCTGGGAGCTATTCATTCTGACCAATTCCTTCCTCTTAATGCAAATGGAAAAATTCATATTGACATTGAATTTTAAAACACCAACCTGGAGTTACCCCAGTATTCAAGATATCTTGCAAAAAATCCCAATTTGTATGAATGAAAAATTAATGAGGAATTAATTTTTGAGTAATATCATATAAAAGCATGTAAATACAAAATTACAAAATATATATTTTCACATGAAATATTGACAAACACTTAAAATTGATAAAATAAAATGCTGGTGTTTCTTTTGGATATTCTCATATACTAAAATGTGAGATGATAACTTGACACAGCATTATGAAAACAGAATATCAGCAACATTTAAAAAATTTATGATCATCATGCTATTTCCACTTTAACCCAATGTTCACTTCTGTGTTGTTACAATAAGGAAACATCCACATTTTCCCAGTAATTTATATTTCATGATGTTGATATAAGTCCTATTAGTTACAGCAAAAACTGGAAGACAACTTATGCATCCATCAGGAGGAGAATGGTTAAATTATTTAGGGCATATAGACTTAAGAATACTTGGTAGTAATTAAAAGGGTGAGATGGATCCACATGCGCTCTCATGGAAAGAGCCTACATTTACCTCATTAAGGATAGGGCAAGAGGCAAGACAATATGTACATCATCATCCATGGACATTAAAAAAACTCACATAGTGTTTTTCTACTCTATCTATATAAAAAAACAGAGTATATTTTCACTTAATATATGCAATATTTTAATGCTATGGTCACTTCTATTATTTAATATTATTTAATATTAAATATTTAATAACTTCTAAAATAAATGTTATGATTACTTCTAAGAAGGGCTGAGTATTAGAGGATAAAAAATTAGATTAGTGATTTAAAAGTATTTTTAGAATTTTTTAGTGTCAAGATCATATGAACTATTTCTGTTGTAATTAGTGTAAGTAAAACTAACAACAGAAATAGAACATTTCATTGGTGTGTCAAAATACATGGTTCAATGTAAAGACTGCAGAGAAGCCAGGCAAAGCAATGTCAGCTGCAGGCGACAGTCAGAGAATAGGGCCTCAGTCCCACTACCACAAAGAAAGGATTCTGCCACCAACCTGAATGATCTGGGAAGGAGATTCTCCCCAGAGCTCATGATCAGAAAGGCCCACCACCTAAAAGTTTGACACAGGCCTTATGAAACTGAGAACTCAGAAATCTGCAGAAGAAACTTGGATTTGTTACCCATAGACATGTGAAGTAACACGTGTGGTGTGATAAACTGCTAAAGTTGTACTAATTTGTTATGGTAGCTTTGGAATACTATTACAACCTCTCAGAAGGACTACAGGGTCCGTGAGAATACAGCCTCTGCTGATGGTTGCTACACAGTAGATTCCTCAGAACTTCCCCATCTACAACTTAGGAGGGAGGCTTTCGTTCTTGGCCACTTAGTTAAGCTCACTCATCAGTTTATAGATTCAGTGGCCAGTCTCAAATAAGTCATCAGATTAAATTTTCTTTCTAACCTCATCTGCTTTCTGAAACTGCTTGCTAACTTCAGGGTTGTCTTTTAAGAACCAGTAGATTCTGTACTAAATCAGACTCTGTTCACAAGCCAATTGGGAAAAAAATCTTTGGAAGTGTGTTGGAAGCACCCAGAACAGAAAAGCAGACATCTAAACTTCACTGCCAAAGTAAATAGCCATGTGGACAGGTATGTTGTTATGAGAGGTGTTCCATGGTCAAGGACAAGACAGGCAGCAGACATCTGCATGGAGCTGCAGGACTTTAAGTCAGGGGAAAGGCAGGTGATTCTTGGCTTTCTATTCTACAGGGAGCAGAGTGCAGACTTATGAAAGGAAGCAGGGGAGAGGTGGAGAGCAGGTTAGGATCCATATTTGTACATGAGACCACATTGGGGAAGACCTAGAAGAGAGATGTAATTCAGAAAGTGTTGGGTGGTCTTAACACTGGGCAGAGTCAGCTCTAAAACAACCTTGTGGACACAGGGGCAGGAGGACCTTAGGCAAATGCAGCCCATAGAGAATCCCCATGTAGTATTTCATTCTCTTTTCACCTTATTAATGCACATGGTTTTAGTGCATTGACTGCAGGTTCCTTCTTCGTATTCCTGTGAGACATTGTGGAGTAGTGAGAAGAGAAATGAATTGAGATATTTGGCCTCAGGAAGAGAAGAGTGGAACAGTGCGGGTCTGAAGAGGAATTCATACCAGGGCTCTGTCCCAACTATGTCACTTACAAGCCAGGCAAAATCGCAAAGTTCTAGGAACCTCAGATTTCCATCTGTGAAATTGTTGGTAAGTAGCCCTCTTACGCCTGGCTCACATATACCTTGAAAGTATGAATGCTGGAATGAATGGGCTATGCCACTCCCAGCCCAGGGCAAAGTGCCATCACAGTGGCTTCTAAGCATCCCAGATCAGTGTCACCCTATTTCTCAGACACTCAGATTTACACAAATCACCTAGTTTGTGGACTTTGTTCTCCAGCACTGGGACAAGAGCACAGGAACTCTTCCATTTCTGTCCCAGGTGATTTGTCTCTGCTTTATCTATGATCTTAATGTCTGTACACGAAGCAGTTTCCCATTCCAGGCTTCAGTCTCTCCACCGGAGGCACATTTTCTGAGGTTTTGGCACCTGCCCACCACTCAAACTCATCTGACCCACCACCTGGTTTAATTAAAACTACCTCACACCAAAGGACTCACAGTTTCCCAAGGCCACAACCCCCCTTTTCCAGGCCTTTACAATTGATATTTCATACCTAAATCCCCTAAGTCCTCACACCATCTTTTGACTTGTTCTTTTGGTCACAGGTTGTGTCTTAAATATTCCTCACAGCTTCTCCAAGACTTTACAGTTGTATTGGCAAGGATGGTTCCTGTACACCTTCACATTCTCAGTACTAACACAGACTTTACAAAGATTAAAAGCTCAATTATTGTTGGAGAAAAAAGTGGGCCACTGAGAAAGAGGTCTAAATTATTACAATTTAATTTCTCTCACATTCTTGAATAAGCTACATATATTCATACACACACATATAAAGAAAACAGACTAAAAGTTATAAATGAAACAAAAATTATTAGCTTTATTTCTTCATTTCTTAACTCCATCTATTACACTGCTGAGTTGCTTCACATTTCCATGGAAATGCCTCATCTACTGTCATATTATCTTGCTCCATATCGCTAAACAAGGTGAAATTTTTTCCAATTTGTTTTACAAAATAATAAAACTCTTACTCTTAAATCTCATTCACAGCAATAAATGTTTGAGCATATTCTGCATGAAGCTACTAAAACCTTCAATTAAAAGGAAAAATGCTTTTAAAATTATCTAAGTTACTATACAGAACAGAAACAAATATGTTATATATCACCCCAACTTTCTACTCTTGAGAAGGTAGACTTCTCTTTTTAACAACAAAGTGAAGAATCTGCCTCAAACTTTATTAGGGGTGGGAGGAGCTGCTTTCCTTGGCTCTGGAGCGTTCCCTGGCCATGGCAGCACGATGAGCCCTGGCTGCAGCTCGGGCTTGGGCTCTCTCTTCCTCATCTTTCAAAGCCTCTTCATAAAGGAATGGGAAGGTAGTGGGGTCAGTACCATGGATCTTGGCCAAAAACTCCAGCACTTTCATCTTGGTAGTTTCAACGTGGGCTCTTGGACCCCACAGGAACTCATGGTGTGGAGGATGACTGTGGGGCACTTGGCGGTACACCAGGTAATTTTCTTTCACTAAATCTTCTGTGATGAGCTTCTTAGGCTCCCCAAAAAGGAAGTGCCTCCTCCCCCGATACAGCCCCATCACATTCAATGTTTCCCAGACTTGCTCCTCAGTGGCACAATTGCGATTCATGTAGATCACACCCAGGATAGTCATCAGCAGACCGGTCTTGGGCACACCTCCATCATCATTCAGCACTGTGTCACAGCATGGTCCCAGTTTGTTGACGAGTATATATACACACCGGTAGGGATCCAATTCTTTCATGTCAAGGCCAAAGACCATCTCCATGTGATCAGAGGCTCTCTTGAGGATCTCAAGGAAATGATTTCTGTATACTTGGATTACATTTCTCACCATCTCTCCCTTTGTGATGGGCTCTTTGACTTGATACTTGTACAGCAGATAATACACTAAGAGAATCACCTTCTCATTTAGACGGCGTCTGTGAAGGGACTCCATGGTAGGCAAGGCCTGGAAGGATCTTGACCTTTGTTCCACCTGGTAGTTGGCACCTTCATTTGATCTTGTTGTGGCTTGAGCACCTACTAGATTCTGGGGCTCTTGTCGGGCCTGGCGGCATTTTTCACGGGCACAGGCTTTACACTTCTGACCCCGAGGCATGATGACTTTCAACAAAGGCAGCAGGTTAGCGGGCAGATGACTCAGTGATCTGAAGGAGAGAGGATGAGATTTGGGGGTCACTTCAACAAGGATATAAAACCTTGGCTTTATTGATGGCCACCTCACAGGATTCCTCAAGGGAATTACTTTGGGAACCCAGAGGCTACTATTGCCTGATATGCCACTGCCCTGAGGACCCCATGGAAATAGCCAAGGTACACCTTAGCTCCTACCTACCAGATCTTCTTGGGGCTCACTGGTGCTTACAGCAATAGCTCTGTTCTGAGTTAGGGAATATTTAAGTTCCCATTAAGGGTCACCCCTTCACTTTTAGCAGGACCTAAGTTCCCTGTGCTCTACTGTTCTGATGCTGATCCTTATTTCAAGGCCCTCATCTCTCTGAGACCCCAGAGGAGGAACTGAGGGGAACTTCATCTTATTACACCTGCCCAGGGATGTGCAGGGAAGAAAGTACACACAAAGCTCTGTGGTACATTCTCTACCCTGGTATGCATAGGGGGCTCAGTCCTCACTCAGTGCCTTCACTTTTACTTTGGGTAGGGTCCTCTGCTGATTTTAGACATATATCCTCAGAGCAAGGTCCTCCAATCCCTGAATGTCTAGAGAAGAAAGTGAAGGAGGCCTCAGTCTAACATATTTGCCCTGACTGCATTTCTCACCAGCATGGAGGGATCCTTAGGGCTGATGGCTTGGATAAGACTCTCTGTGTCCCCCACTATTCAGAGATGGGTGATCCCCTCAGTCCTCACTCAGAGTCTTCACATTGAGTGCTAGAAATGTTTGGGTTCCCTCCTTTTAATGACAATGAGTCTGCCCTCTTAGACCAGACTTCATCTTCCTGAGATTGCCCAAGGGCAATATAAGAGGGTGGCTCAGCCTCACACTCTTAACTGAGGAGTCTCAGAGCTCACAGCAGTGGTGGGATTTTGTGAGGTCACCTTTGTTGGGAGTGGGTGTTTCCCTGATACCTAACTCAGTTTCGTGCCTGTGATGTGTGTCAGGGCCTGACATCATCCTCCCCCCATTCAAAGGTATTCATTGCCACTGAGACACCAGAAACAGAAGTCGATGTGGCTTACATCAATCCAACCTAATCTGTGGTCTCTCTGACTGAAAATATGGGTGGAGTTCCATGGGGCCGCATCTGTTCTATGGCATGCAGTTCCCTCAAACCTTATTCAGGGTTCTTGCCTTACATTCGCTAGGGCCTGGGACCTGTCGCTCTTCTAGTGTGAAGCTAATAACCTGGCCTGATGCCCTCACCCTTCTCAGCTCCCTTGAGGGAAATTTTTAACATTCTCGGAGGCTGTCCTATCAGACGATTACTCTCTGGGTCCTATCGGGGCTGATAGCAGGGGCAGAATTCTTTGGAAACCGCTCTAAACCAAATCGGGGTCTTTACCTTAATTCAAAGCACAGCCTGAAGCTCCTCTGTTGCCTAATGTGACGTTCTCCTCCTCACGGAAAGGCTGTGGCTTGTCTCAAAAACCAGGAACAGAATTCGTGGTGTGTCACATTCTTAAACGGCCGCTTGGTGCTTCCCATCACGGACAGCAAGGTTCCGGCACTGCGAGGCCCCTTGAGAGCAGGTGCGTGATGTTCTGGCAGCCTCTCGTGGCTGGGACGGATACTACCTCCATACCTAACTCAGGAAATTCACCTTAACTCCAGGCAGAGACCAGAGCTCCTCGCTCACTGTACATCACACCACTCCTCTCAGACCAGTGCTTTTCCTGGATGTCTAATATCCCTGAGCACCAGTTCCAGCACCTTTGCCTGGGCTTTGTCAGTATTGACACAGGAGCAGGGTTCTATGGGGTCGACTTTGGTCTCGGGGTGGAGAATTCCCTTGGAACTGACATAGGGGCTTCTGCCCCATCCGGGCTGGTCCTGGTTTTCCTCCCTTTGGTTAACTAGCCTTAAACCAAGGCCCTCCCCGTATTACTCTCCAGTTTCCAGGGGGTAAAATGAAGGGGCATATGAGCCTCACAGCCACACTAGGGTCTCCCAGATTTATAGCAGGGGCAGATCACTGTGTTGTCCATCTGCTCTGTGGAGGGTAGTTCCGTCAGAATTCACACACAGTCCTTTATTCATGTTAATGCCTGGGATCCCATTTTTCATAGTCCTGAGGGTAACATCCAGGTCCAAAACCTTCAATCCTAACTCTCCAGATGGGGAATTCAGAGGTCATTACTGCTGGTAATACCTGCATAGAGCCTACTAGGATTGAAAGCAGGTACTAGACTCTGTGGGGTTCACAAACTTCTGTGGTTGGGATTCCTCAGACTCAATCAAGGACCTTACCTAAGCTCCTGGCACCCTCTAATGTTTCCTAGATTCTTCACCTTTATCTCTGTTTGGGCCTGGGATTCCACCCTCTATCTGCTGGTAGAATAAGGCAGGCTGGTCATTGTCCTTACTTTAAAGTTTTAGATTTTACTATATTTATTATAGACACTGTGATGACTTTGTGAATGGCTAGCACAGAATCTATTTTTTAAATTCTAATTCAATCAAGTTGGAGTTTTACATAAAAAAAAAAAAGCAGAATTCCACCGATGTCTGTTACCCAATCCCCTTCCAGGCAATTTAACAAGGAGCTACACTTAACACAATGGTTCTCCATTCACCCTGCAAGTGTTTGCATTGTAGGCCAGCCCCTTATGCCAGTCAGTATCTGGTAGCAACACAGACTACCAAACACAAGGTACATCTGCCCTCTGCTATGCAAAGAAGTCAGGAACCTTGGCAGGCAATCTGAGCAGGAATAACATCTGAACTGTTTTTCAAGTGCATGTCCACATTCAACCCTTCATTGCCACAGTCACTGAGGTAATTAACCTTGGGGCTTTCCCCCTCCAATTTTCCTCTCTGTGTAGCTGCACATCCCTTTCCACTACTCATTGGTGATACTTGCCCTATTTTAACTCTCCCAAATCACCAACAAATGCCACTCATTTGCACAGCCTCAACCTTAGTGGCAGGAGTACCACAGAGACAGGGGGAAAACAGCCTTCTCTACTTGGCATCAAGATAGCTCTCGGCCCTGCTACATTTACAAGAATGCCTGGAAACCCCAGAGTAATGAAAAGATGTAGCTCTCCCTAATTCCATCAATAACGTCACTTGGCGGGTGACACAGGGGAGCCAGGTATCTTCTCCCTGACAGTAGACAGAGAGTGTTCTAAGGTAGGAAGGAGTATCAAGCCTGCTTCTGGTCTTGGTATTGAATAAATCTGCCTATGCAGATCACTTTAGAACTTGATGCTAGTAATGATGATTCAGAGATTTTCTAGCTTATGCATGTAAGTTGTCTGGTACACTCTGCCAGATTCTCCATCTTTTCTCCTTCTGGTACTTTTGTTTGCCTTTTGATGAAGTCTGCATACAAATCCCTGACTGCCAGCTGCCCTGGGCCCTGTGGACTTGTTTTAATATATGATCTATCTGGAAATTGCTCTCCTTCTCCCCACCCCACATAACCCACTCCCATCTTCCTGGTGTTCCTCAGTTACTGATGCTTTCCTGCCCAGGCTTATTTCCTGGCACCTGGTCATTCTTACAAAACCTTGCTTCTCAAATTGAAGTGAAAACTTAAATACTTATCAAGAATTCTTAAAGCATGAGCCCAGAGATATCCTGGTAATCAAGACATCAATGTAGAAATCCTATTTCATATGAGTGAGGGAGTATGTTAATTTTCTGCTCAACTTGATTACAAGAGAGGGAAATACGAATTAAAGTTGAGACAATATAATTGCAGCAAAAATGTTCCTCCAAATTTAAAATTGATAAAATTAAATATCTGTGAGAATGTTGGTTATTCACATAAATTAATTTGTGAGAATATGAATTGGGACAGCATTATAGGAATACAATTTCAACAATGTTAAAAATATTTACAATCACCAAATTATTTCCACTTCAACCCAATTTATACATTTTTTATCTTTCCTATAAGACAACTTCCACATTTGTGCAACAACCATGTTCATTGATGCTGTTATCAGTTCTGTTAAATGTAGCAAGAAATGAGGAACAGCTTATGTGTCCATCAGGAAGAGAATAGGTACATTATTTATGGCATATACACCTTAGAATTCTAGGGAGTAGTTAAAAGGTTGAGGTGGATCTATATGTACTCTAACAGAAAGATCCTGCATTCATTTTATTCAGTAACAAGGGCAAGAGTCAGAACATGATATACACCATTACACATGTATCTTAAAAACTCACAGTGTCTTTTCCCATTTTTTCCCCTATTTAAAATTCTGCCCTATCCATTTGGACAAGTTCTTTGTGTCTCAATTTTCTCATCTGAAAAAAAAAAAGGACTGTCCTTACTTAGTAGGACATCAGAAAAAGATTAGAAAATATAGGTCAAAGAAAAGGTTGTCTCATTCAGTAAGCATTCACTACAAGGGTGGGCTAAAGTAGGTCTACCATTGTTCATACAGAAAAAGATATGCAAATTATGATTATTAGAGTAGATTTATTAACTCTCTGCTTAGTGTACTCACAACTGTAAACTTACTTTTATTCACCCCTGTACGTGAATTTATTTCAATGATCACATTACAGGAAGATGTCCATATTTATGTTATGAGTCTCATGCTTCTCAGGTCCACCACTGTGGTTCATGTGCTATAGTGAGCGAAGCTTTGTTTTGGCCTCTCAACCGAGCATTCCTTCTCTAAAGTCTGACCATACACCTTCCTCCTTCAACACCTCAGTTCATATCTGTTAAAAACCTGCATATATATTGTGTTGCAGAGACTGGATATGGAGAAGAGCAGAGAGATGCCAATATGAACCCTCAACAACTTCTGATCAGTTAGGAGTCATAAAACCTATTATTCACAAGTGAGGTACAGTGCAGAAGCAATACAGATAAAATGTGTGGTAAGCTGGAGAGAGAATGAGGTTCCCATGCTACTGTGATACTCAGGAGTTGGTCTCAGTGCTCACTGGAGACATTTTGAAAGTAAGTTATCAATAGTGTATTCTTCTAGCACATATATTTAAGAAAAACTCTAGAATAAACTTAAAAATTATACACGCAAGGTTTTTAGTTGTGGTTTATTCTAATAAGGCCTAATTTTACAGAACCATAGAAAGGAGGCAGGAGTGTGATTATTTCACATTTTTAGAATTTTTTAGCATCAACAATATATGATTTATTTCTATTGTAATTAGTTTATCTAAGTTAGAATACAACAGAAAGAGAAGCTGTGTGTTACTCAGATAAGTAACTGCTAGTTGTTGTAATGGAAGAAGCCTGAAACCTGAATGACCTAACACTACAAAACTTTCTTTTCATGCACATTAAATCTAACACAGGTAGGTGGGATCTCTGTTGTCAGGTGGCCCAGGGATGAAGGCTACTCCCATCATGTGGCTCCACATCTCAACACAGGATCTCAACGTTTGCTGCTTAATTGAATAGAAAGCAGAAAGTGGCACACTGACTCTCTAGTGCCTTGGTCTAGAAAAAATAAACTTTGCTTCTGTTCATATTTCGGTGGCAAAGGTTGTCACAAAACCCTTTTTAATGCAAGTGGACTGGACAATATAGTATCCCCATGTACCCAGGAGGAGAGCAAGACACAGCTTGGATGGACACTTGCAGTCTCTCTATCAACAGTCACAGAGTAGGTGCTCAGTAAAGTGCAGCACTTACAATCTGTAAACAAAAATCCTCTGCATTCTTGGAGAAGTTTCTGAGAAAGTTCAAACTGCCTTGCAACATTCCAAATTTGTCTAGCACCTATTATGTGACCAGCATTTTCAAATACAGAATCACACCAATTTCTCTAAGGACACTGGAAATCTTAGCATGGAGGCATCACCCTTCTTCACTCTATAGCACCTTTCTGCACTGACCTTTCCAACAACCTCTCTAATCCCAGTACACTAAGAATTCTCTTCTTCCTCTCTACAAGGTCAAAATCACAACTTGTGAGTCTCTGCTACTCACCACCTGGAGAAACTGCCTGAATGCTTGCACAGGTGCCTTTAGACATACTGAAAGGTCTGGATTTTCCTCCTGGTGCAGATACAGACAAGAGTCAGGAGAATGATGGTAAATTATTATTATTTTTCTTATTGAAGCTGGCACATCTGCCAGGGAGATATTTTGTACCTTGGTGGTAGCCTAAATAATAGTTCCACAAAGATGCCCATGCATTTTCCCTGAAACCTGTGATTATGTTACATTACACGGCCAAAGACACTTTGTAGATACATAAGGGAATGAAACCAACTTTACAGTAGACATTGGATTATCTAGGTGGGCCCAATGTAATCACATGAACCCTTATAAGCAGAGGACTTTCTCTCACTAGAGACGAAAGAGAGATGCATCAGAGGAGAAGGGTAGAGAGATTCCACATGTGAGAAGGCTCCAATATTTCATTGCTGTGTTAATATATATGGCCCAATGTAAAGACTGGAGAGAGGACAGGAAAAGCAATGTCAGCTGCAGGTGACAGTCAGAGAATAGGGCCTCAGTCCCACTACCACAAGGAATTAAATTCTGCCACCAACCTGAAAGATCTGGGAAGGAGATTCTTCCCAGAGCTCATGACGAGAGGCCCACCCACTGAAAGCTGGACTTGGGCCTGTGAAAATCCAAGCACAGAATCTAGCAGAGCCATCCCAGTCTTTATCCCTACAGAAATATAATAACACCTACCAATACAATAAGCATGTGCTGCTCTAAACCACTAAATTCGTGGTAATTTGTTACAGTAGCCAGAAAAAGTACTATAACTTTATGAGAAGCCTACAGGATCTGTGAGACTCCAACATCTGCCAATATTTGCTACATAGTGGAGTTTGCTCCATAGTGGATTCCTCGTGCCTTCCCTATCTGCCTTTTAGAAGCAAGGCTTTGGTTCTTGGCCACTTAGTTAAGCCCCCTCATCAAGGTATATATTTAGTGGCCTTCTCAGTCAATTAAGACACTTCACTAAAGTTCTACTACAGGGAAGATAGTCAATAATATTGCAATAACTATATATCATTCCAAGATGACTGGAGAGATGTGGCAGGAATGTTTTGGAAAGTATAGGATTGTCTAACTACTATGCTGCACACTTGAAACCAATACAAAGTAATATTGAATGTAAACTGTAATTGAAAAAGTAAAAGTAAAACAAGTTTTAAAATTCTACTGCAATCATCACGGATATTTTAAAATGTCCTCTCTAGGTCTGGTTTATAAACAAAGGCGCTGCAAGTTTCCTGCCAAATCAGTCTACCAATCAGCAGATTTGGCAAAAACAAACATTAAGAGTTTGGTAGAGGCAGCTGGGGGTGGCAATGAGGAGATGTCTAAACTTCACTGTCTGAAATGAGTCACTGCATGGAAGGGGCTGATGCTGTCAGAGAGGCCCACAGTGAAGGCCAGGATCTGCAAGGATTTGGGATGCTCTGGGTCAAGAGGGAAGAGGTTATGGGCTATGCATTCCACAGCAAGCAGGTGCACTCTGCAGAGGAGGATGCAGAGAAGAGCTGGCTGGCAGGACAGGTTCCAGTCTGTATGGGACACACACTGGGGAAGGCCTAGGGGAAGGGTTGGGACTAGACAGTTGGGCTGGGCACAGGGCAGAGTCAGCTCTCAAGGAACCCTGGGTTGGGGACAGGAGGATCCTAGGTAAATAAAGCCCCAGAGGATCCCCAAATTGTATTTGATTCTCATTTTCACCTTCCTTCTTTAGGCCTGCTCTGTGCATTTGAGCCACAGGCTCTTTCTTCTTACAGCCTGAGAAACATGGAATGGTAAGAGAAATTAATTAATAGACACAAGGCCAGCCTTAGGCAGGGAGGAGTGGAGCAGTATAAGTTTTAGAAGTACCAGACCAGGTCTTTATTTTCAGGCTTGTCTCTTAGGAGCTATTTGAACTCATGAAAAATTCAAAGCTATGTATGCCTCAGGTTCTTCCTCTAAACTGGACTTGATGTGATCATCTTGCTCCCTGGTTCATGTGTACCTTGTGAAGTTGGGCTGCTAGAATGTAAATAATTTGTTTGAGGCACCTGGGCCAGTGATTGGTATGTATTTACTCTTTGATAATTAGCATTATCACTATTCAATTCTGACCTCAAAGATCACTCATTTCACATCTTGGAATTTTTAAATTTATTTTTATCCTGGAGATGTCAGACAATATACAGTCATGTAGGATGTAACACACCAACTCAGTGATAATGCTTCTTACCAAGAATATTAAGTAACTTACTAAGGAAAATGTTGGGGATCATTTATAAGGAATGGAGAGAAACTTCTGAATGGATGTATACAAGGATCCTGTAAAAAGAATCAAGGACTAACTTGCTCACTCTCATCAAACCATCCATTTCTCACTTTCAGTTTGTCAATTTATACTCAAACAAATGTCCTATAAATCATGATCTTTGCCTTTTTCAGCCTAAGGTAAAGCATGCAAACACAGTGGCTTTTGAACATCACATGTTAATGCATTATCATCCTTATTTCTCAAAGATTCCATGGCAATAGTGTATACAAAATACCTACTTGG
This sequence comes from Carollia perspicillata, assembly GCA_004027735.1. Classification (NCBI taxonomy): domain Eukaryota; kingdom Metazoa; phylum Chordata; class Mammalia; order Chiroptera; family Phyllostomidae; genus Carollia; species Carollia perspicillata. The sequence continues at coordinate 107,783 of PVKM010000431.1, forward strand.
TGGATTGTGTTCACCTGTACTAGGACAAAGGTAGAGGACACATCCCATTCCTACCTCAGGTAGAAGTTTCTCGCTGGCTAATTTATGATTTTAAAGTGACTGTTGGAGGCACCTTCTCAGGTTTTGTGTCGCAACTCTGGACACAACTTCTGCCACTGCCACCCCCACCCACAGCCTCCCCACTGACCCTCCACCCATCTTAACATAAAATTGACTCACACAAAAGATGTGCCATTTCCAAAGGCCCCAAACCTCCTTGCCTCTGGACATTTACACATGACTGCTCACATAGAGGTCCTCCATGACCTCTCTCCTTCTTTGTATTTGCCCTTAGGTCTTCAGGTATATCTCACCATCTTTCTGAATTGAGAGTTGCTTCTAGACTCGACCATTGTATGGGTACAGTGGCTCTTTTTGATCCTGACATCTCCAGAAGTAGCGAGGAGCCTCCCAAAGAGCAGAGGCTCAAAGAATGCTTGAGAAATAAATGAGTGAATGTGTAAGAGATCTAATTTATTATGATGCAATTAATTCTACATTTTTGAATAATCTAAGCACATCCAAGAATATATCTCTTAATTTCACAGAACAACAAATTAAAAGTGACAAGAGAATGCAAACATTTATCATCTATTACTTTACTTCGGTAACCTTAATCCCAAATATTTTACTACTAAGTTTTTTCATATTTCCAAGAAAATGTCCAAGCAATACACTACTATGATTTTGTTCCAAATAACTAAATAGACAAAAATTCCCCATTTGTTCTAGAAAATGGCAAATTTTTTCAGTTTTAAAATGTAATTTTATTAGGCTAATTATTACATGCATGAGCTACTGAGGAAATTCTAAATCATACTATATTTTCCCAAATGAGAAATGGATTTGATGAATTTAATAATTTTTGATTTTGTTAAATTTATCTTTGATTATAGTCAACATACCAAAAGAGTAAAACTCATACTCTTAAACCTCATAAATATCAATACCTGTTTCACTTATATATTAGTCATTAACTCAGAATCTGAAGTTAGTTAAACCCTGTATTAAAAGGAGCAACATTGGCAAATATCTTTTCCCATACGGTTGGTTCTCTTTTTTTAATGCTGTTTTCTTTAGCCGTACAGAAGCTTCTTATTTTTTTAAATTTTATTTTAATTGTTGTTCAAGTACAGTTTTCTGTCTTTTACTCCCATCCC
>PVKM010000432.1:0-10568 GCA_004027735.1 Carollia perspicillata
TTGCCTATAAAGTCTCTTTTGAGAAATCAGCTGACAGCCTAATGGGAACTCTTTTATAGGTAGCTGCCTCCTTATCTCTTGCTGCTTCTAGGATTCTCTCCTTCATTTTAATCTTGGGTAATGTAACTATGATGTGCCTTGGTGTGTTCCTCCTGGGGTCCAACTTCTTTGGGACTCTCTGAGCTTCCTGGACCTCCTGGAAGTCTATTTCCTTTGCCAGATTGGGGAAGTTCTCCTTTATTATTTGTTCAAATAAGTTTTCCACCTGTTGCTCTTCCTCTTGCCCTTCTGGTACCCCTATTATTCAGATTTTGGAACGTTTAAAGATGTCCTGGAGGTTCCTAAGCCTCTCCTCATTTTTTTGAATTCTTGTTTCTTCATTCTTTTCTGATTGGTTGTTTCTTTCTTCCTTCTGGTCCACTCCATTGATTTGAGCCCCAGTTTCCTTCTCATCACTATTGGTTCCCTGTACATTTTTCCTTTATTTCCCTTATCATAGCCTTCATTTTTTAAATCTAATTTGCAACCAAATTCAACCAGTTCTGTGAGCATCCTGATTGCCAGCATTTTGAACTGTGCATCTGATAGGTTGGCTATCTGTTTGTCGCTGAGTTGTACTTGTTCTGGAACTTTGATCTGTTCTTTCATTTGGGCCATATTTTTTGTCTTGATGTGCCTGTTACATATAAGGGTTGGAGTCTTAGATGTTCACCAGGGTGCAGCAACTCAGTCACTGGGTTGTGATGCTGTTTGTGGGGCAGGGGTCTGAGAGGGAACAATGGTGCTTGCACCACTCTCTGCCATATTTCAGTCACTTCCCCCACTTCCCCCAAGCAAATTGGGCCCTTCTGGTGCAGATTCTCATGTGGGTGGGTTTTTGTAAGTTCTAGGCCCCTGTGGGTCTCTCCAACGAACTCTCCTGTGAGGCTGGGAGTTTCTCCCGGCACCTCAACCCCCACAGGTGTTTTCAATTGGTATTTTGAGGCTTTATTTTCCCACGCTGGAACCCTGGGTTGGGCAGTCTGTCCCACTCCCCAGTTATGCCTTGCTTATCTGCATGCGAATGTGGGACCACCCTGTCCACCAGCCACCTTGTACACCATGCCCCTCCACAATCTGCTGCCTTGCTGGGTCCACCTGCTACTGCCTTGTGCGCCCAGGGTCCACCAGCCACCACTTTTTCTTTTGCTGTGATCCCTCTCAGCCCAGCTGCCCGACTCCACCCCTCCTACCAGTCTGGATGAATGTGTCTTCTTTAACTCCTTGGTTGTCGGACTCCATACAGTTCGACTTTCTGTCAGTTCTGGTTGTTTTTCATTTCTAAATTTTTGTTGTCCTTATTTTGGTTGTGCAAGGAGGCGCAGTATGTCTACCTATGCCTCCATCTTGGATGGAAGTCCAAGTTATAAAACCTTTAGAAGACAAGATGGGGGATAAAATTGCATGACCTCAAATTTAGCAATAGATTCTGGTATATGACAACAAAACACAAGAAACACAATTAAAAATAGATAAATTGGATTTCATGAAAGTGAAAAACACTTTTATTCTTTAAAGGACACCTATCGAAACAGTGGGAAAACAACCCCCAGTATGGGAGAAATATCTGCAAACCACAGGGGATTTGTGTCTAGTACATATAAACAACTCTTAAAACTTAATAATAAAGAGACAACCTAATTTTAAAAATGGACAAACTATCTAAAAGACATTTCTCCAAAGAAGATATATAAATGGCCAATAAGCATATGAAAAGGCTCTCAAAATCATTAGACAATGGGGAATGGGGGAACGCATATCAAAACCACAGTGAACCCTGGTCAGTGTGGCCCACTTGGTTGGAGTGTTGTCCGTAAACCAAAAGGTTCAATTCCTGGTCAGGGCACATGCCTGAGTTTTGGATTTGGTTCTGGCTGGGTTGCATTCAAGAGGCAACCTATCAATGTTTCTCTCTTACATCAGTGTTTCTTTCCCTCTCTCTCCCCCTCCCTTCCCCTCTCCCTAAAATCAATAACATGTCTTCAGGTGATTTCAGGTGATTTAAAAAAAATGAGATACCACTTAACATCTACTGGGATGCTATAATAAAAAGGTCAGATAATAACAAGCATTGAGGAGGTAGGTAGTGGAGAAATTAGGACCTACATATACTGCTGGAGGAAATGTAAAATGGTGCAGCATTTTGGAAAACAGTTCAGCAGTTCTCCACATGGCTAAACATACCATATGACTCAGCAATTTCACTTCTAAGTACATGCCAAAAAGATGAAACCCTATGTTCACACAAAAACTTGTTCATGAATGTTTAAACAACATTATTCATAATAGTGAAATGATGGAAACTACCCAAATATCTAGCAATTGATGAATCCATACAGTGAAAATTTATTCCACACTACCAAGAAATGAAGTGCATATACATATAACATGGATGCACCTTGAAAACATTACATGAAGTAAAAGAAGCCAGTCACACAAGACCACATATCGTATAGCCCCAATTATATAAAATATTCATAATAGGCAAATCCACAGACAGGGAAAGTTGATTAGTGGTTACCAAAAGTTGGAGAGAGGAGGGAAGGGGCAGTGACTGCTAATATAGGCACAGCATTTCTTTTTGAGATGATGAAAATGTTGTACAGTTGACTGTGGTAATAGTTGCACACATACTAAAAACCAGTGAGTTGTGTACTTTAAATGGATGAACCATATGGCATGTGAATTACATTTCCTAAAGCAGTTCTTTTAAAAGCAATGCTTCACTTAGATCATTTTTTAAAAGCAGCTGTGATCGAGTCAGGCCAGCTCAATTAATGGAGGTTTTATGTACAGAGCAATATGAAATGAAATATGGCACTTGAAGAGACAGAACCTTAGGATGATCTGGCCTCATAGAGGATGGGGCTGGATCTTAAGCTAATGTGGAGGCCTCAGCAGCAGGAGTTTCAATACTCACTCTCAACCTCCCTTTTCATTCTTTCAGATTCAACTTTCTAGTGCCAGCTGCTTGATTTTCTCTAGTTCCCAAATCAGAATCTTTTTTGCATGGAATTTCCTGCCAGACTACCTTTAAGGCACTACCAAGTATACTGCTGTTCAGTCAGACAGCCAACTTGATCCAACTAGCCATGCCTATGCCTACCCCACCTCATGGGATTCAGTTACTTTCTCTTTTCTCCCTTGTTCTTACAGCACTCTGAACCTTTCTCTGTTATAGCCCTGAATCTGTTGGATTCTGGCCAGTAAGTATACATTTCTCCTCCAGTAACCTGACCTAATTCTTGTCTGCTTACCCCAGGGCATCTGGCACAGCCAGGCACAATATAGGTACTAAGTGAAAATGCATTAGAAAATAGTGGTAATAGTGTTTATCAAGTGTTTACAATGTGACAGACACTGAGCCCTTTTTATGCATTAGGTCATTTAATCCTCACATCAATCCAACAGGGTAAATATTATTACTATCCACTATTATTATCCCCATAACACTGATGAGGAAACTGTACCTTTAGAGAAGTTAAATAGTTTGCCCAAGATCACACAGCTAGTAAGCAGCAGAGGTAGGAATTAAAAGCAGCCTGGCTCTCGAGAATTTACAAGTTACATGTCACCATAGAACTAGCAGATACTTAGGATGACAGTGAATTGCACTTCAGAGAGTTTTCTATAGGCTGAAATGATAAGTTGAAAGGGTCAAGGTAAAATGTTATAGCCCCAAATGTAATGCGTAGCTCATACCACCCCTCCCTCACAATCCAATTGCACAAGTCTGGGAAGGGAGAAGATGGGGCTTAGCAGCATCAAATTTGAAAGCCTGTTTGAACTTTCCCCTCATCCCCTTTAATTCACCATTAGACAAATGTGGTTACAGTTGTTTCCGCAATATTTTTCCCACCCATCCCCTCCTCTCTCTTCTCCCTGCCATAGTCTAAGACACCACCATCCCTTTCCTAGAGCATGGCAAAGGCTTCTAGATGATTTTGTCTCCACCCGCCTCTTTTTCCACACCTAGGGTGATTTTAAAACTGTACTTGGCCACTTCTATTTTCAAGACTTCCTATCTTTCTCCATGTGTTTAATACAGTATCTGATGTGATGAATGCTTGTTAAATGTTCAAGGTCTACCTAAGAGAGCACATTTCAATTTCTTCACTGAGGATTGTAAGTAAGTGAGGAAAAAGGCCTGCACCTCCCCATGTCCCCGTGCCCCCAGCCTACCATGACCTGGGGCACCTCTGTGTTTCCAGCTGATGAGGCAGTATCCTTTCCCTCCTTGCCCTGGGTCACCAGGAGCTTGATCTCAGATTGAGTGAAAGGACCCAGATGTTTTTCCAAGGGCAGACACATGGGGATGGTTAGTAGAGCTAGGTTGTTTTGACCTCTCAGAAAAAGCTGTAGTAGAGTGGCATTCACCAAGGGCTTTTGAATATACCACCTTAAGCTTTACATCATTTTCATCCTTGAGTATCCTGTAAAGGAGGTAGAGCAGGAGCTGCATATTTCTTTGTTTTAAAGATTTTACTTATTTTTTAGAGAGAGTGGGATGGAGGGAGAAAGAGGGAGAGAAACATTAATGTGTAGTTGCTTCTCACACACCCCCAGCTGGAGACCTGGCCTGCAACCCAGGCATGCGCCCTGACTAGGAATCGAACTGGCAACCTTTTGGTTCGCAGGCCAGTGCTCAATCCACTGAGCCACACCAGCCAGGGCTCGTATTTCAAAAGGAGAAAGTAAGGCTCAGAGAGGGAACACAAACTGCCCAGAGTCAGCAAGGCTGCACATGGAATCCCAACTCCAACATACACACACAGTCCCTGGGGCACATTGTGCATACATCAGTGGCAGTGCTCCACTCACACTCATTCCTGCTGCCCTGGGAGATGCAGGGACCTGAAATAGCAGATACAGTCTGCATTGCTTAATCAAACTTCGTAGTCCCGCCATCAAAGATTGCCAGTTGCAGCTGAAAGGAAGTAAGGCACAACCTGACTCATTACCCTCTAAGAAGCAGTTCTGTACTGCAAGCTGATGTGCTATTACTATGTGTATGTGTGCCGAGGGCAGGAGCTGGAGTAGGAAATGGGAAGAGATGAGACTGCAGGTGCGATGAAATTCCAGGCTCCAGCCAGTCTCTAGGGTGCCAGTTAGGTCATGGGCTCTTCATTGTAGTTCCCCCTTGCAGGCCTGGTGGGGAGCTCACCACTCCTTGGCCCTGCCCTTGCTCTCTACAATACTCCGCAGGAGAGGCTTCTCACCTTCTGCGGACCTGTGACCTCCCTACTTATAATTGAAGCATGTGACCCTCTAACAACTTCTTAACTTCCTTCCCACCTTAATTTTTTCTCCATAGATTTATAATTGCCTAACACTCTGTAAATTTTATTTATTTCATTTATTGTCTGTCTCCCTTCATCAGAATGTGAAGAGATTGTGGTATGTTACCATCTCACTGCTGTGCCCCTCAGTGTCTAGAACAGTGCCTGGCACATCATAGGTGCTTAATATTTATGGAATTGATGAGGTCTCACAGCCCAAATCACCCTTTGCCAGCCATCTGGACTACAAACACTACAGTGTGCACAAGCAGTCCACCAGCCCACAGAGTATGAACTGGGCAGTGTGGTTATAAAAAACTGCCTGGTCCCCTAGAAGGGCTAAAGCTGGTGTCTTTCCTTCAGGTCTTCATGTCATGACATGTACCTCACCACACCAACTCCTGCAGCACATACAAGCTTTCCCTTCTCTCAGCTCACCTGGTTCTTCCTAGCAGAAACTTCATGTTCCAGCTGACACTCCACTCCACCACCTCAAACCCTTTCCCAATCCTGCCTGGTTTCCTTGACAGCCCCATCTACTGGCTCTTTCCTGAATAGTAATTCAATCTGAGAAACAAGGGCTTATTGTGTACAAGGTACCAAAGTGTTCATTGAACATGTGATTGTTAAGCACCTACAAGATGCCATACAAGGATTAAAAAAAAAAAAAAAAAAACCCTGTCTTCAAGAAGCTCCCATTGAATGGAGGAGTCTAGAATGTAACCAGATAATAACTCAGTGTGATCAGTTCTGTGACAAAGAGAAGCCCAGGGGTTGTGGGACTCCATAAGAGGAACCCCCAAACCAGACTGGCTCCCAGAAGGAGAGATTGTATAAGATGAGGCTCAAAGGATGAGAAGTTTTCCATGTAATGAAATAGGAAGAAGAAAGATGTTTCAGGCAAAGGAAGCAGTGTGTGTCAAAGTTGAGATGGGCATGAGTCGCATGTAAAATAGGACTGTTGCCATCTATACAGGGAGTGTAAGAGATGAGTCTGTGGAAGAAGATAGGCACCAGAACTCACAGGGCCTTTTGGGCTATGGTGAGAAAGTTGGAATTTATCTGAAGAACAATGGGGAGCCACTGAAGAGTATGTCAGGGTGTGGAACATGAGTTGAAGGGCCAAAAGTGAACTCCGGGAAATGGGGTACTCTGGTATTCCAGGTGAGTGGTGGGATATGGTGATGGCCTGGTGGCGGCAGTGTGAATATGGAGGAGGGGACAAACTCAGACTTGAGAGGTAGGGATTAGAGAAAAACCACTGGAATGGAGTTAGGAACTGGTTGGCTAAGGGGTCTGGTTCAGGAAGGAAAAAATGCTGACATGGGGTGGGGCCATGTTGGCTTTAAGTTGCTGGTGGGACATCCAAGAGGAGACTCAGGAGTGCCAACATTTTCCTCATCTTTGGATTCGCCCTTTTTTCATCATTCTCACCCTTTTGCCCTGCCATTTCTATCAGATCTGTTTGTTCATACATCTCTTCCCTCTTCTTTCTGAGGCCGTGAGCTTGTCTGCCCACATCTTTCCCACCTGCCTGCCTCCTTCCTTCCCATTATGTTATTTTCTGTCCCATCCCATCTACCTGGCAGAGAGAGGGGGCCTGGTCCGGGCCAGCGGGGAACTGTAAAGAGAAAGGACACAGGAATGAGTGGTCTCCAAGCTGAAATGAGATGTTGGTGCAGACAGTTCCTCAGGTCAGGCCTTCTAAACAGACCACCTCTACAGGGTAGGGGATTTGCATTCACTTCTCCTTTGGGCCAGGCCCAGCAAGGTTGTGTGCGGAGGGGACCTCTTCTTGCCAGAGCTCGAAAGTCTTCACACAAGACCCTTCCACAGCCTCTCTTTCCATTCACAGGTCAAGCTGACTGTGCAGCTGGAGAGGCAAGTACCTGAAGACAAGGACATTCCCAAGGCCCTGGCAGGGGCATGCAGAGCAGCACCTCATGTATGCCCTGTCACCCCTGTTGCAGAGCTGACCATGTGCATGACTCAGTCAGGCAACAGGGCTACATAGGGTGGTGAGTGGCTGGGCCCAGGCCCAGGTCTCCAGTGCTCCTTCAGCTCCACCCGCTGCCAGACAAGTGGTTCATCCAGTGCTATAAGTGCCCATGTGTCCCTGCCCTTGACCTGTGACTGGTGTTATCATCACACAGCCTGGTGCCAGCAGAGGCTCAGTCACCTGGACACCCCATAGCCCAGGGTTGCATAACCAGTAAATGAGAAGGTAAAGGATGGGTGTCAGAGGCTCCCATGTGTTTGTACACACGTGTGAGTCTTTGTGCACAGGCTTGATTTTCTGTGTCATCGTGAGGACATATGTGTCCTGGGTCTCCATGAATGATCATAGTCAGCACATCTTAACACAGAACATTCTGAGGACCTTTGTGCTGGAGCCATTGAACAAATTATGCCCAGATGGCTGTGTTACACATAAAATCACCACAGTTTTGTTATCAGACAATGGGCTCCTTTGCCATCCTAGAGCTCCCTTACTCCTGAATTCCACCACCAGCCTCCGTAAGAGGTGGAACACCAAGAAAGTGAGATGGAGTGGTGAGATGAGGATGTCCTTTACAAATAGCACTCAATAGTCTTTTTAAAAAAAACTGAAAGTTTAATGGTTTAATGTCAAGCCTTGTAAAAATATCTTTATGTCTAATGCACCCCATTACAGCAAGCAGAATAAAATGTCCCTGGTGTCCAAATGGATGCATTATAGCAGCCAGATCAAAATGTCATGGAGCCGTGTGTGTGTGTGTGCATGCATGCATGCACACCTGTGAGTGCACGAAGATCACCGGCTTTGTGCTTCATTTTATGTACATTTGGGCCAGCTCAAATGTACTGTGTACTTTGCTGTACACAGTGTGTTTCCACATGGGCAACATGCCCATCAGCATCGCCTACAGAAATAGCCCATCAGGGTGTTTCCACCTGTGACCGTGACTCCATACTCGGCCAGGATGAGGAACTGAGGCTGATCCCTAGGGAGAAGAGTGGCTACTTGCACCTCCCTCCTTAGCTCATTTTATTGCTGCCATCAGTCCCACCCACCCAAGCTGCAAATCCCATTCAGGAGAAATGAAATTGAGGACCCTGGGCCTTGTGGGACCTCTGCCTTTCAAGGTTTTAGGATGGAGAGGGACCAGGAACCCAGCTTTCTGGAGTGCCAGCCCCCTGGCATCCTGGGTAGTCTGGAGGAGCTGTGCTGCTAGGGTAGAAGAGGGCTGGGTGGAGAGACTGCAGACAAACCTAGGGTTCGACTGTGCAGCCTGCAAGGTGCATGGACCTGGCCCAATTCAGAAATGAGATGGGCTTCCATGCCACCCATCCTCCCTAATGCACCCTTCCCATGGGTGGGGCTCAATTATCTTGCCCGGATGATTGCATCAGGCTCTTTCCTGCTCTCCATGCAGCTCTTCTCTCCCTCTCCAGTCAATGACCCACACAGCATCCAGAGTCAGCCTTCCAGAACATGGTCCCCACCTCATCACTCCCAGCCTAGAGCCCCCTGCTGTCTATGGCAGCATTTTCCAAACTATGTGGTGGTGACAAAAGAGGTTGCAAGGAGGGCACGTAAATGAGGAGACTGCCTCGCTCAACAAAGCAAGCAAGTGTCCTTATTATAGAACATATTGCCATCTGTACTATGCTCATGTATACCTCTCCATGTGATCTTTCTCATGGGACATAGTGTTCATCAGAACCCAGTTGGGGAAACGCTGGCTTGGCATGCCATATGTGACTCTCTGGGACCTGGTGCCTGCGTGCACCTGCAGCCCTCTTCTCTTTACTCATGCTGTTTCCTTACTCAAGAATGCCTTTCTTGGTCCTCTCCATCATCTACCTAAATCCTACTTACCTTTCAAGACTTTTAGAATGTGCCTTCTCCAGGAAGCCTACCCTGGTTCCCTTACCCCACTGCCCATCCCTCACGCTCCAGGCTATTCCTGTCTCTGACTTCTCAGTTATCATTTATTGAAACAATTTCCATATTTGCTGCCTGCATGGGATTTTGAGCTCATTGTAGGCCAGTTCTGGGCCTTATTCAACTCTGGGCCCAGACCCCAGCACAGGACCTGCCAGTTCACTGTGAATGGTGGATGGACAGATGGAACAGAAAGAACAGCAGGGGGAAAAAAGGAGTTTAAGAAAGAAGGATAAATAGGGACAGACTCATAAATAGAGAGCAGGCTGACAGCTTATGGGGTGGGGAGTTGCAGAGGGTGGGGGTATTGAGCAAAAACGGGAAAAGAAGCAAAAGAACTCAAAGACATGACAACAGTATGGTGACTGTGAGAGGCAGGAGGTAGGTGAAGATGGAAGAGGATATGGGAGAGAAACTGCTAATGGAGCCCTGGCTGGTGTGGCTCAGTGGGTTGAGTGCCAGCCTGCAAACCAAAGGGTCGCCAGTTCGATTCCCAATCAGGACACATGCCTGGGTTGCAGGCCGGGTCCCTAGTGGGGGTGTCTGCTAGAGGTGACCAGACTGATATTCCTCTCCCTCTCTCCTTCCCTTCCCCTCTCTCTAAAAATAAATAAATAAAATCTTTTTTAAAAATGCTGATGGGAAAAATTAAGGACAAAAAAAAGAGAGGGATAGAAAAAGCAAAAGCAGTAAGAAGAACATGGAGGCTTTTGTCAAGAAACCTTCAGAATGCACAGGTTCTATTTGTCAAACTAATGGGCTTCATTTTCAGGTCCCATTGCTTTGCTGAGGTTATCCCATTTGGGTCTAATGCCCACCACCCTCTCCAACCCCAGACTTTCTTTGGTCTTTAGAGTGTGACAGATCAAGCTCCCAATTCAGGCTCCCTCATTTGCTAGTTCTGTGCCCTCAGAGAGGTCCCTTCCTGTCCCTGGGTTTCAGTTGTTCTCATCAGTAAAACAAAGCCTTTTGTCATGGGATTGTTGTGGAAAGTGCCTGGCATGACAGGGGCACACAGAGCATTAGAGGAGGAAAGGCGTGTGAAGTATGCAAGCAGTGCTTGGCATATAGTCGGCACTAAATATGTGTTAGCTACTATCATGCTGATACCCAACCCAGGGTCATTTTGGAGCAAACCAAGTGTATTTTATTGGAGGTGGTGCAGAGACATGGAAAACCAGGAGAAAAGGTGCTGTTACCTCACTCACCCCCTCACTTCTCAGGCGCCACCACACTGACTGATCTCCCATCCTCCCAACAGTGAGTCACCCAGGTCCAATTTGTTCAAATCTAGCCCCACCACTAACCAGCTGAGTGTAATG